>PVJC01018670.1:0-31091 GCA_004026665.1 Murina feae | reverse complement strand
ACACACACACACACACACACACACACACACACACACACAAAAGGCGCCTGGCAGACTGGGGCCATCATAGGACATCCACTGAGGGGTCCCAGACTGTGAGAGGGCACAGGCCGGGCTGAGGGACTCCCTCCACCCCGAATGCACAAATTTTTGTGCACCGGGCCCCTAATATATTTATAATTTTTTAAAAAGCAAACATTATTCTAGATAGTGAAATATTTGAAACATTTAAAACCATCTATACTAATAAAAGGGTAATATGCTAATTAGACCAGCCATCTTCCAGATGTTCTTCCAGACAAAGCCACGGTGGTGGGGGTCGAGGCAGAGGTGGTTAGGGGCAATCAGGCCAGCAGGGGAGAGCAGTTAAGGAAGACCAGTCCAGCAGGGGAGAGCAGTTAGGGGGATCAGGCTGGCAGGTGGGTGAGCAGTTAGGAGCCAGTAGCCCCGAATTTCAAAAGGGATGACCAACTGGCAATTGGACATCCCCTGAGGGGTCCCAGATTAGAGAGGGTGCAGGCCGGGCTGAGGGACTCCCCTCCCCACCCCCCATGAATGAATTTTGTGTACTGGGCCTCTAGGTAATAAGATAACAGCATCTGATACTACTGCCACTTCCATTCAACACTAAACATAAGCTAAAGTCACAAACAGCTAAAAATATATATTAAAAAGGTGTGGGGAAGCACGGGACTTGGTTAAAAAGTCTGCAAGGAGGATTCTCCAAAAGGTCAGGGGCCTCTAGGGAGACTTTGCTGAAGGTAGCAGCCCCTGCCTTGACTTTTTTCAAACAAGACCAAGCCCCCAGGTGTTTTGCTGGAATGCCTATTTAGTCTTTAGACCTGACCTTGTAGAAGCATGAACTTTCTCAAGGATACTTACTCTGTTGATTGCATCTAGAGGTTAATTTTAGTTCAAGCTGTTGTTACAATAAAAGCCTAAGGAGCCAGGCTAATGGAGCAGTCTGGTGCCTCTTGCCAGGCAGCCCTTTAACCCTCTCTTTCACTGAAGTGTGTGTCAGAGTAATCATTCATCTGCTGCTCAGGTCTGCTGGTCAGTCCCAGCAAAAAGGTATAAAAATTGGTAAGGAGAAGTTTAAATTGTCTTAATTCACTGAATTCTATATGAATAAAACAATGTAATCCATAGAGAAATTATAAGAATTAAGAGGTTAATTTACATGGAGACTATAAGATCAATATATAAAAAAATCAATAGTATTTTTATAATCTGCTAAAACTAATTAGAAAATACATCTTATAAATAGTAATAAAGTACTTTAAAATAGCATATATAAAGTGATCCTATTTAAATATTTTATATACATTTTGTTCATAGAGATTTGGGAAAATATCAAAATTTTAATTGTGGTTTTCTTCAGAATCTTGCTTGATATTTTTACTTTATTTACAGATTACTTTTATAAATAAATCAATTAACATTATTTGTAGAATATTAAGAATACTGTATATAAATCATTTTTTAAAATCATACTTTTACTTCAACTAGAGTTGGAGAGTAAAATGTAAATATCTACCCAGAGATTAATGTTAACATCTACTATTCTGTCAAAATTAATTTGAAAAAATTCTAATTCTAATGTGAAAAAAATTGTCAGAATGCTTATTTAATGCCATAAACTTAGATTATTGGTTCATGTATTTAATTTTAAACATCTTTTAGAACATTAGAGAATCAGCTAGTTATCCAAAAAAGTATGCTAAAAATTTCATAACTTAAGCAAAAATAGACTTTTCATTCTTTGGTTGAAATGACTAAAAGAAAAGACAGTTTTAGTTCAAGGATTTTAGAAAGTATGTTTTGAGAGATTAGCCAGGGAACTTGTATGCATCTATGCATAAACCAGGGAAACAGACAATAGTGTGGTGAAGGCTCCCAGAGTGGGGAGCAGAAGAGGGAGTGGAAAGGGTCAATGGGAAAAAAAGTGTGGGGACATCTGTAATGCTTTCAATAGTAAAAATAAATTTTTTAAAAAAGGAAGTATGGCCAGCCAGTGTGTCTAAGTGGTTGAGCGTCGACCTATGAACCAGTAACCATGGTTTGATTCCCATTCTGGGCATATACCCAAGTTGCTAGCTTGACCCCCCAGTGTGGGATGTGTAGGAGGCAGCCAATCAATGATTTTCTGTCATCATTGATGCATCTATCTCTCTTTCCCTCTCTCTTCCTCTCTGAAATCAATAAAAACATATTAATTTTTTTAAAAAGTATGTTTTGAGATCACTTAAAGTTAGCAATTAGAGTTTTATTCCCATGTTCACTTTCATCTCAATATTTCCCCAATATCTACTTGTATGTTTTAATTTTTAATGTAAGTATTTAAAGATTTCATATTTCCCAATAAAAAAATTGACTGATTTACATTTAAGACTATCATTAAATCAAAATTCCCACCTCAAGAATCACTAGATTGTTTTTCCTGTATTAAACCTCATGGAATAAACATAGAATGCTTATAAGCAGCCAAGAACATCTGGCTTACATTCCTAATTTAAAAAAAAACCTTAAGTTAAGAAACTTTTTTTTACTGAATCCAGAAAAATTTAACTTCAAATGGATCCAAGTTTTGTCCCACTTATAAAAATGAAAGGTAGAAAGTAAAACTATTTTTAAAAATTAAATACAAAAATATTTTATTTATTACAAAAAATACTAGAAGTAAGATTAATGTAAATGGATCATTCTAAACGTCATAGCAATGGCTTAAACCCATCAGCCCTTCATTTTCATGAATACATTTGTTTAATAGCTATACATGCTCTGCTCTGGGAATCACTCTGATTTATTAGTTTCTTCTATTCGATGCTCTTATATATCAATACTTATGCTCTTTGGCATTGCCATCGGTTTTATATCCATCTAATTAGTATCCCTATATATAGTCATGTCAATCATAAAGGATAAAAGTCTCAAAGATGAAAGTTTTGTTCTCTTTTATAGCATTTAGCCAAAGAATTACAAAAGATTATGGATAAGTGCAAGAATATAAATTTTCCTTTCCCCTTGTGAGGGAAGTAATATTGTGGAGGAGGCTTTATCATATTCTATGTTTGAGAAATACATAAGGAAAATTGTGGTTATTTTTTTTATTTATTCTAATCCAATTTGATGGATTAACTGAACCACAGAGTCCTGTCCCTAAAATATAAGTATAATTTTTTATACTTTAAAAATATATATATATTTTATTGATTTTTTACAGAGAGGAAGAGAGAGGAATAGAGAGTTAGAAACATCGATGAGAGAGAAACATCCATCAGCTGCCTCCTGCACACCTCCTACTGGGGATGTGCCTGCAACCAAGGTACATGCCCTTGACCGGAATCGAACCTGGGACCTTTCAGTCTGAAGGCCGATGCTCAATCCACTGAGCCAAACTGGTCAGGGCTAGAAGTGTAATTTTTTAAATAATTTTTTAAATTGATTTCAGAGAGGAAGGAAGAGGGAAAGAGAGATAGAAACATCAATGATCAGAGAGAATCATTGATTGGCTGTCTCCTGCCCACCCCTTACTGGGGATAGAGCCTGCAACTCGCATTTGCCCTATCTACGAATGGAACCATGACCTCCTGGTCCATAGGTCTAGCCCACTGGGGCCAGGCTAGAAGTGTACTTTTTAATCTCATATAATCTATAGTGCATATTTTTAGATGAAATTAACTAAATTATATCTGATCTCCCTATTTTTTTTATTGTGCATTTATATTTTATTCACTCATTCATTAATGGATTATTGAATGGTTGACTCATTCGTTTGATTAATACATATATAATGAATATTAACTAGAGAATGACTTTTGAAATGGTTAAGAACTTTTTCCTTTGAGCCAAATAATTTGAGTTTGTATTCTGCCTCTACCATTTAATAGCTTTGTGCCTTGATTTCCTCATCTGGCTAATAATGGGGAAAACAATAACACCATAATTAATGAGTTATTAGATGTTGAGTGCTTAGTGTGCCATAGCCTATCATCATTTTATATTTAGTAAATATTAGCTTTTTAAAAATATATATATATTTTATTGATTTTTTACAGAGAGGAAAGGAGAGGGATAGAGAGTTAGAAACATTGATGAGAGAGCAACATCAATCAGCTGCCTCTTGCACACTCCTTACTGGGGATGTGCCCGCAACCAAGGTACATGCCCTTGACCGGAATCAAACCTGGGATCCTTCAGTCTACAGGCTGATACTCCATCCACTGAGCCAAACCGGTTAGGGCAAATATTAGGTTTTATTACATGTGCTAAATACTGTAGACTCGGACAATACTTAGTAGTCACTACAATAGTAATTTCAAAGTTTAAAGGCTATTTTAAGCTGTCCTGTATTTAAAGCACCATTGTATTTACTGTCACTATTAATCATTCTCATGTTGTATTTCCCAGATAAATCTCTCTGTGTACACCAAAATGCATGGATTTTTTTACATGATTGTTTTGTTCATTATTCTTTTGTATTACATCATGAATGTCTAGAAAACAGGAAGTTTGGGATCAACCAAAAGACTCGTATGCATGTATATAACCAAAGGACACAGACACCAGGGGGGGTGAGGGCATGAGTAGGGGAGTGGGGGGCTATAGGGGGACAAGGACACATATGTAATACCTTAATCAATAAAAAAATAAAATAAAATAATTAAATATTACAATACAAATCTTTTTAAAAAAGGAAATTTTTACATTTCAATGAGTAAATAAAAAACAATTTGCCAGGCCACAGCTCAGGTGCTGGAACTTTGAATTTCCTGATAGAGTGGAGCTTCCTTAATACAATAAAGGCATGAAGAGACTAGAGGGATATCCCCTGCCTCAAGGGAAAACAAGCCAACACATGTTATATATGTTATGTTGCTGTATTTTGTATAATTTATTAAAATCCAGGCACTAGTGATCCAGGCTATGACAAAATATAGAAACAATGTGCTAAAACATTAATTGGGAGAGCACCTAGATAGCTCTTTCAATTAAAGAAAAATCCAACCATCAATCAATAGACTATCCAAAAATATCGCTTAAGAACTTCATTGTCAATATATCCCTGGCATTGTTCTCTTTTACTTCTTACTAGGGGCCCGGTGCACGAAATTCGTGCACGAGGGGGGGGGGCGGTCCCTCAGCCCGACCTGCACCCTCTCCGATATGGAGTGCTTGGGGACTCTCACAATCCAGGACCTCTGGTTCTTAACTGATAACCTGCCTGCTTGCCTGATCCCCCTAACTGCCCTCCCCTGCCAGCCTGGTCACCACTATTAACTTTCTTTTTTAATCTTATTCCCTTCACGCACAATTGTATTTGACTTCCTTATGGGCTTCTTCCTCTCACACAATTTTTCTCCTTTATGTAACACTTTTCCTACTGACTCATCATTTATAAACTTTTCTTTCCTCCTTATTTCTTACTTCTGTTCCATCATCATTCTTCCCATTTTTCTACTACTCTCCTTCCTTTCCCACATTCCTTCTTTCCTTTATCTTTACCCCTGCCCACCCTCCCCTTTTCCTTCCTTCCCACCTTAATTTTTTTCTTCACTTCCTCCCTCTGACCTGCTTTGCTTCCTCCCCCATTCCTTCCTTCTTCCCATTCTCCCTTTAAGCTCTATCAGCTCCCCCTTTATAACTTTTCTTCCCTCCCTCTTTTTCTCTCATCCTACCTTTGCCACACATTCTTCTCTACTTGCTGCCACTGTTTTAATATCCATCTACCTGCCTAATTATCCACTATCATTTATCTTTTTTTCTTTTTTGACTTCTTTTAAAATCTGTCCCCAGTACAAACTATACTTGGTTTTCATTATAGGCCCTACAGTTCACTCATACATCCTCTTTTTTTAACTCTGCTGTCCACTGACTCTTTTATAAAGTTCTTCCCTTCATCCTGTTCTACCCCTCCCCCACCTGGTTACTTCCCCCCAAACTCTCCCTGGCTGCTGCTCCTTCCATCCTGCCCTCTGCCCATCTCTCCATCTCCTGGCTCCCCTCGGCTTCTGCCTGGAAAGCAATAGGATGGCTGGGGCACACACACAGAGGCTTAGTGCTGGCCCAGAGGCTGCGGCCTGGAAAGCTTAAAGCCTCCATGTGTGTGCCTCAGCCATCCAATCACTTTCCAGGCCACAGCCTCGGGGCTGGCTGGCTGGTCCTGCCCCTTGGCTTCCACCTGGAAAACGATTGGATGGCTGGGGCACACACTGCAATTGATCGATTTCCAGGCGCAGCCTCCATGTGTGTGCCCGCAATGGTCGATTCCAGGCTGCAGCCTCGGGGCTGCTGGCTCCTCCCGCCCTGCTCCTCCCGCCAGCGGCTGCGGCCACTGGCTGGCTCTCCTGCCCTGTGCTGCGGCCACTGGCCAGCTCGCTCCTCCCGCCCCCCGGCTCCCGAGGCAGAGGTCTTCCATCTGCCCTGCTGGACCCTGGTGTGTGGCTTCTCCTGGCCTGCGGCCTCTGCCATCTTGGCTGAGCTAATTTGCATACAGTTGCTCTGATTGGCTGGTGGGCGTGGCTTAGGTATCCCGAAGAAATGCTCAATTTTAATATTACGCTTTTATTAGATTAGATTAATTTTTACCACGGTGCTCAAAGATTAAGATCACATTTTAGTAGATTTGGCATCAAGCAGATTTCTTTTGAAAACATTTCCTAACTTGAGGATAAATCTGAGAAAATTTATGTCACTCAGTTGGACACCCAGAGGCATGCTCTGAGTCATACAGCAAACCAAAACATTATCTGGGGACATTCTGAGCAACCAACTAAAACTAGACTGATAACTATAATAATTTGTTTCACTCTTACAAGTTGTAAAGTTATACTTTAGAAGAAATACATGTAAAACTTACCAGTCTTCAGTAAAAATCATGTTGAGATATTCATTACTATTTTCATGAAGTTACTCCATGATTCTGTCACAAACATTCAGTAACCCAGTTAAGAATAGTGTTGCCCAGCCATGTGGCTCAGTTGGTTGAGCATTGTCCTATACACCAGGAAGTCACCAGTTGGATTCCTGGTCAGGGCATATGCCCAGGTTGCAGACTTGATCTCAAGTAAGCGATGTGCAGGAGGCAGGCAATCAATGTTTCTATCTCATCCTCTCTCTGAAATAATTTTAAAAAAAGACACATATTTTATTAATTGTTTTAGTTTTTTCAAATTTGTTTTTCTGTATTTATTGTTGAAAGTATTACATAGGTCCTCCTCCCTTCCTCCCCCACCCCCATTAACCTCTTTCCAGCCTGCTTCCACCCTCCCTTCCCATCCCCCAGGCCCTCACAACCATTGTCTGTGTCCATGGGTTATGCATACATTCATACAAGGTCATTGGTTGATCTCTTCTCACCCATCCTCCCCTGTCTTCCAAAAAATATTTTTAAAAAGAAGTGTTGATTTGGCTAACTAATGAGTTATACTGTTTACATAATAGTTTAAAAATAGTAGATACACTAGTACCTAGACATTAGCAAATATTTAAGCTACCGATAAAGAGTCATTTAGTAGGACATCAGATACCAAGTACATTAAATATTTATAGTACTCTGATGGAAAAGATAGGCTAAACTGATTATTAATTTTGATTAATTCATACATAAAGATGTTAGAAAATGACTGAAGAATTATAAAAAGAAAATGGTCTTCCCAATTATATACCTTAAGAAGATTACTCTTATAATTAAGAGGTGGCTCAATGATGGGACCAATTCTAGAAACAGAGACACCAATCTTAAAGATTACTTATGCAAGAAATGTTTGAGTCATTATTTAAAGTAAGGGCTGACATAGTTCTCTGTGAAGGGCCAGATAATAAAACTTTTATTTTTTAAATTTATTTATTTATTGTTGATCCTCACCGAGGATATTTTTCCTTTGATTTTTAGGGAGAGAAGAGGAAAAGACTGAAACACATTGATTGGTTGCCTTCTGCACAAGCCCTGACTAGTGCCAGGGCTGGGGAGGAGCCTACAACCAAGGTACAGGCCCTTGACTGGAATCGAACCCTGGTCCCTTTAGTCCAATGGCCGATGCTCTATCCAGTGAGCCGAACTGACTAGGGCTAGATAATAAATATTTAATCTCTGCAAGCCCCATGGTCCCTGTAGCAGCTACTCAACTCTGCCATTGCAGAGTGAACGCAGCCATAGACTATCACAAATGAATGTGTATGGTTATGTTTCAATAAGTCTGTATTTATGGACCCTGAAATTTGAATTTCATATATTTTTGTGTCACAAAATATTATTCTAAAATAATATGGAATAACATGGGAAAAGCAGTTCTACTTCATGTAAAAATCATTCTTAGCTTTCAGACCACATGAAAATAAACAGTGATCTAGATTTGGCTCATGACTATAGTTTCCCCTGATCTAAGATAATAGAAGTGACACCAAAGAAGAGAATAGGAGTTAAGTGATATTTGGAAGATAGGATTTAATGACTAATTGAATATTAGAGACTGAGGGAGTGGACTGGCTTTGGTGCATCCCAGCATTCTGGCTTGGTTAAATGGTGTGATTCTCTGAAGCAGAGATCCATAAATAAGCTAGACAGCAGGAAGGGGTTAGACAGAAAGAATTAGACTTGATCTGAGAAGAGACTGAATACACTGGATCCAGGAGGAGTCAATGACTTTCCCTCTTGAAGTAGCCATTCTTCTTCCCTCAGGAATTCTGCCAATAACATTATCTATAGGATGTATTAAATTTAACTTTTTTTTTTTTTTTTTTTACCATAACTGCATCTCACTCAGTGTTATTTCTCAACAAGAAAGTGATCTTGCAAAAAAAAGATGTGGGGAAATGGGTTAATGTTCATGGAAGTTGCTAATAATGACATGCACTCCATTACTTAGAAGCAGCTGGCTTTGTCCACTGTAATGTCCTTATTGAAGATTCAGGTTAGTACCTTAAGAATTGTTGTACCCTAAGCTCCTCTGTTAAGGAACTGATGACCTGCAAACATAAGCTTGTACTCATTTGGGAGTTTCATACTTAAAGAAACGGTAAAATTAGTAATTTTTAAATAAAAATAATGTAAAATAGTCTGGCCAGCAGGGTTCAGTGATTGAGTGTCCACCTATGAACCAGGAGGCCACGGTTTGATTCCCAGTGAGGGCACATGCCCAGATTGCAGGCTCGATCCCCAGGGGGGCAGGCAGGAAGCAACCAATCAATGGTTCTCTTGTCACTGATGTTTCTGACTCTCCCTCCCTCTCCCTTCCTCTCTGAAATCAATAAAAAAACATATTTTAAAATGTAAAACATGTGAGTAAAGCACTCACATTCCTCTGTTCTATAATTGCTCCAACACATTTTTTTTTTTAAAATAGGAGAGTAACATTCCCCATAGTGGCTGCCCTCCAAGCTTACTCTAACCCCTATGGACAGAGTGGGTGAAGCTATTTGAGAGTCTGTAAAACATTTGGGATCCTCCTGGGTAAAATGTGGTGTTGGAATTATAAAACCATTATCATTAACAATTGGCAGGAGGCTCCTCTCATTTCTCCTGGAGAGATTACAGGGATTGCTGGATGTTTCCTTAATGGCCATGCTGACCTCACCTGACGGAAACTGGTGCTACTTGAAAGGGAGCCCAGCTCCCGGAGGTCCAGGCATCTCCTCACTCAGAGCAGCAGGGGCACAGTCTAGGGTAAAGAAATAAAATTCCTTTGCCAGACAAAATGGTGATGGCAGTTGGTGGTCATTACCCAGAATATTGCCTCAGGGTGAATTAAATGTGAGAAATGTCCTAAGAGATACAGTTAGGGCAGCTTCAGTCGCCAGCTTCATCAGTCTATGCATGTAATCCAGACATCATGGTACAACATTTAGGATCCACATTTGAGTTGACATATATAGTTACACAACATAAGCCAGTGTTTATTTAGTAAAACAATAATAATTATAATGACAGAATGCTTACTGTGTGCTATGAACTCTATACCTTTTCTCACTTAGTCGTAATAGCATTTCCCTAAATTGTAAGTATTTCCCATTATATAAATGAGCAAACTGAGGCTATGAAAGGGTTATACAGCTGAAAGATGGAATAAATAGGGTCCAACAACATTCTGATAAGAGTTGCTGTTCTTTCCACATCTATACACTAAATTCACAATACAGTCGCATAATTTAGATTCCTCTGCTTTAAAAATCAAGGAAATAAGCAATAACTAGAAATATAAGGGCATTAGAAGAACAATATTTTGCTAGAGTGAGGATTCTAAAAGGGTTATTTGCCAACAAGGAGACAGTGATAGAACACCACAATAAATACTTAAAAAAACACACACAAGATCAGTAGAGAATAAAAATACACTTTTGTATTGTTTAAGTTCTTCTCAAAGTACTTATTTATTAACCTAGTCCATCCTCCATAGTGATCTATTAGATAGGTATTAATAGCCATTTTACAAATGAAGAAACATCAAGACGTTCATTTGCCCAGGTTCACACAATTGGTAGGTAGCAAAGCCAGGTTTTCAGTCAAGAATGTTGCCCTCGAGTCTAGTCTTTTAATCTCAAATGCACTGGCCAGAGTAGGAATGCTGGTTCTACCACTTTCTGGTTTTGTGACCCCAGAGAAGTTAGTTAAATTCTCAAAGTCGTGCTTTCCTCATCTCCAAAATAGAGAGGATGGTACCTAACTTTTGAAAGTGCTGGAAGGGTTACTCATTTGATGCACCAACAGCACCAGCGATGCTTGGCTCATAGCAGATTCTCAACAGCTGTTAGTTCCTTCCAAATTCCTAGTTAGTTCCCCTTGAGTTTCTCCCCTCCTTTCTCTCTCATTCTCCCTCTTTCCTCTTTCCTCATCCTCTCTCCTCTGATTCATTAGCGGCTGTCTCACATGTTCCAAAGGTGTCTGCATCCACAAAGGCATTAGGGATATGCACACCTTGTCTTCTAGCTGGGGGTGGTGCCCAGAACAGCAAGGACAACTGCCTGAACCTTTATCACACTCTCTTCTTCCTCCCCCTGCATCCGAGGCCTGAAATCTGATGAAAGCCCTGGGGTGGGAAAATATCTATTGCTCTAGAGATCAAAACTAGCCCAACAGAGAGTTCCAGCAAGTCGCTGCAGGAAGTGCTGGTACCAGAACTGGGGTTGTTCCCAACACCATCTATTCAGTGACAACACCATTGTCATAAAGTCTGCTTCCCAACCGTCTGCAATAGGCCCATAGAACCAGAGCTGAGGAAACATCAGCTGGGCTGGCAAGGTCCGTATTTCTTTCATGTCCCCCTTGTCAACAGTTTGAAAGTGAGATGGCTAATTTTGTGCCTGACAAGAAAGGATGGATCATTTTCTCAGATGCTGTTATCAGCAGAGTCAGAGCTGGTACACTCTCCCAGGGAGTCCCTGAACCACAGGTTACTGGCAGGCAGACAAACACTCGCTGACAGCCATTTGTGACCGACTATGAAACACCATCTGCCGCGGCTGGGGGAGGAAAGGCTCCAGCAAGTGAGAGCCACTGCAGAACGCCCCCTGTGTCAACTGCGGCGGCCTGCAGGTAGCCTTAAAGGAAAACCAACTTTGTTTTGCTGGATAGTATGTCTCATCCAGATCGTATGTATATAAATTGTACAATAGGATGTTTTATGTAGAAGTGAAAAAATTTGAATCTGTCTTTATACTAACATGCAAACATTAAACCACAGAATTCAGCAAAACAATATTAGAAAACAAATGCAGTCAGTAATGGAATCAGTTTCTTTGGAGATTTGAGCCAACTGTGTGTGGGCATCTTCCAAAGAACAACAGTATCGATGTGTCTTTGAGGCTTTAGTTTGAGATTTTTTTTAAAAAAAATCTTATTATCTCTGCATTTTGGAAGATGAGAGGGGGCAGTTCCTGGAAAGAGCTCAACTTCACAATTCAATCTATATGTTAAGAAAAGGGTTATTATTTATAATGCACAATAGATACATTATTCAGAAGAAAAACATACTTTACTGGGAGGAAAGAGTTCAGGTCTTTAAGATACTTAGAAAAAGGGAGTCTTTTTTGCTCAGTTACTTTAATAAGGCACACAGCCAAAGGCATATGCCAACCCTCTCCCTCTCTGGTTGGAAGTCTGGGTTCTCACTTTTAAGAGTCTTAATAGTCCTGTGTCTCATGATTAAGTAATGAGAACTGACTGTTTAGCTGATCTTGCAGTTATCCTTATAGGGAAGATCATAAAACCAAATGTTTTCAAGCCAAATATACCAGCAAATATGGGTTGACACATATATAGATGACAGACAGAGACGATAGAAAAATGCCATTTCTTACTAACTCTGCTTCAACTCTGGGGCCTTGGCAGGGATTCTGAGGTTTGCTGGTGGGAAACACTGTTTACGTACTAAAATGTCTGAGTTCTGTAGTTTAGCTCCCAACTGAAAAGTCAACCCATTATTTAATCTTTCTGGTAAAAACCTATTGGAATGTCCATGCTATGTTCTTTCGAAGTTCCTAAGAGACTGTGGCTGTGTGTCCTTGCATTTCATTCTCCCAGGACAGGATAGGAGCTTCTGTTCCAAAGCTGAAATCCAATAACCTCAAGTGAAGGATCCAGATCATCTCAGAAATCTGTGCCTCTGAGGGAGGGGAGGGAGGGGATGGAGGGGGGGCGGTGGCAGCCCAGGCCTTTGTGAATCCCATTGCACCAAAGCCTGGGTACGACCTGCTCAGGGAAACATAACACGGTGGTGATGGAAGATAAAGGAAAAAAAAAGATTTAAATGTGCTTTCACTTATGACCGTGCAATATGAAAAACAAATCTAAACATTTGTCTGTAGAATCAGGTGATGATTGGCTGCCTCCTGTCTCAAGGGGTCAGGAAAATGGCCCATGCACCTGCCACCTAATTCAGTTTAAAACCTGACACATTTACCAAGAGTGGGCTGGCATAATGAAGTTCATTCAGGCTGTCAGCAGAGTCAATAACTTATCCCCAACTGCTTTTGTTTCAGCGGAGGCAGTGCCTCTGATGGGCTGAGGTACTTATTCAAGTAAAATTTATTTTCAATTGCTGGCCATAACGCCATGGGCTCAAGCCTGGCTTTGACAGAACCTTTTGCTCAAGGCTATACTATTGTGAAAGTTTGTGTCCATTGTCTGGGGTCTTTGATCTGTCAAAGCTGCTTAACAAGCTGGTTAAAAACTGTTTCAGATAACAGGTGTGTCCTTTGAGGGCACAGGGACATTTTTCGGCTCCTTGAAAAGAGAGGTTTGAGGATTGACAAATATTTACAAGCCGGTTGGTGGTGATATATCCAAGGCACTGGTAAAACAAGAAACAGATTTCATGTCTTTGGATTTCTGCAACAAGCAATTGTTTTGAGTAAGAGATTTAAGAGACATGTCGCTGATTCTTTAATAAAGTCAAGTGTTAAATTGTTTGTATGTAGATTTGTATGGCATTAGGGCCAGTTCAATGTGCTCTAGAGGTGTGAGAGGCGGGTACAATGCCCATGTAGAGGCCCCAGTGGTTGGCTGATGGTCAGGCAATTGCTTCCTGAACATTGAAAGCCTTCTAACTTCCAGAAAGGACAACCTGACAGTGAAAGGTGATAAGCGTGCCATAGAGATAGTTAAAAGTGTACTCCTTTCCCTGCCAGAAAAATCAAAATTAGGTAGATATTACAAAGGTGCTTTTTGAGAGCCAATTATTTATTCCTGTTAGTTACCGAAATATCCTGATATTTTCCTGAAGGGGAATGAAATATACCTACAGCTGTCTCCTTTCAAGTCTATCATAAACTGTCTTACTCCCTCCTCTGGCAGTAATTTTGTTTTGGCTGAAGATTAATGGGGCTAGAAAGAGGTGGGGCTTGAACCAAGGGGCACCATTGGGTCTGTTACATACATTATTCATCTGTTTAAAGCTGCTTCAAGTTCATCAAACCCTTCTTGGGAAAGAGCAGAAATTAGAGCTTGGAAACATTGGAAAAGTACCTTCCACCACATACTTAACTTTCTAGATATTTGTAAACTGAATAGTAAGAAATAGTAAAGTTCAAATTCAAGAAGCCAACGGTATCTTTCTAGTTTAAAATCATCCATCAGAATCAACAAAATTTAGCTAAAATAATTATGTGCATTAGTTTTCTTCCTAAAGTAATTAAGCATGAGTGCAATTATACTTAAAACAGGCTTTTCCAAAAGTCTCTAAGAGAGGATGTTAAAAAATAAAGCAAGTAAAGAATTTTTATTTAAAAAAATATATATTTTAAATGTGTTTCTTATTCCCCCAAACAAAGGCAAGTGCGCACGCCTGTGTGCGCGCACACACACAGACACACACACACAAATAAAGCAAGAGCATTGAGTGCTTACTAGATGTAAAAAAAACCCTTACTATATGCAAGAAAGGTCTTCCTTCTTTTGGGGAAGTGTGGGCTGTTAGGAAGGAAAAAAAATCAATTTTGGATCTTGTCCTAAACATTTCAAAATAGTTCCCAGGTGCAGACGCTGTGCTTTACACTTGAGTGGAGGCTTTTTAAATTTGGAAAAGGTATTTACTTCTCTAAGACTCATTTTTAAACTGCTGCTCATTCATAAAATAAGGACAATTTGTACAGCTACCTCTAGACTGTTTTAAAATTGAATATGGTAATTTTTAAAAGTAAGTTTGGCCATTAGATAATACTAGCTACTGTCATTGAGTCACATTAAATAATTACGAATACAAAAGGTCACACTGATTAGCAATATCTGGGTACAGATAGTCTTGGAAAGCATAAAAGTGAGCTGAAATAAACAAATTCATGTTATAACTACTTGTAACTGTAAATTTTCTATGAACTAAAAATAGATCATCAAAAGAAATTAAATGCAAAGAAAATGTTAAAGAACAAAAATGAAAAGAAACAAGAAATAATAGATAAATAACAGCCAAAACAACTAATCAAAATTAAAAGGCAAATGACAAACTAGAAAAGACATTTTTAAGAAAAGATTTACTACTTTTTATATAGAGCTCTCACCAGTTAATTAGTAAAACACTGTTTCCAACAGATAATTTAGTAGTAAACATAAACCCACAATTCCCCCCAAGAAAAGGAAATACAATTTTTTGATGATTATAACACCAGATTATAAATTGAGGAAGGCCCAGGAACTTTATCAGCATTGTTTACAGCAGTATCTTTAGAATCTTGGAAAGAACCTACCATATAACAAATTCCCTCTCCCCCAAATATTCATAATTTAATAGGGAAATGTTCCTGTTTATTATCAAAGAAATAAAATTTTAAGCAAGTAGGTAAGAGGACTGCCCTAGGTAAACTCAACTGTTTATTCAATGTGATTTATAAATATGAAACATTGGAGAAAACACAGTATACAAATATAGAAAAAAAGGCAAGTTTTCATCTTATAAAAGGAAAAATATCCTGATTTTTTTTTCCTTCCAACATTCATTTTAAGGAGAAACAATAAAATCCTCACACATTCTATGTGAACTTCTATAAAAACATTCTGCAGGGATGACTTTTTGCTATTTTCATAAGAATTGGATTTAAGGTGAAATTAAAGAGTTGTCAGTCAGGTGTTCAATAGCAACCTTTTTTAAAACAAACAATCAAAATGTTTCTATTTTAAGAGCAGGTCAGAGCTATTGTTCACAGATGCTAATATCTAGAGAGTATTAAAGGTTCTTTCTCCTGTCATGCCCCTCCACACCCCTACTTCATGTTCACGTCTCCCTAATTGCCTAAAACAGCCCTCCAAGATTATATATTGCATACATATAAAAACTTTTATTTGGATCAAACAGAGTATATGAACTCGGTTCACAGAAAAGGAGGTATAACGATCCAACAAAAATATTAAAAGACTTATGAAAAGACCAGAATGGGCAACATTCTATGCTCACAGGCAGCCATGATCCTCTCCTTAGCTCTCTTGTCTTCCCTCCTGAATAGCATGGTCAATGGAGCAAGGCTGGGCTGATGATGATGGGGTGGGTGTACTGAGTGAAACAGTGCTCCCTCCAGCATTGATTTCCACCAGGAACCTGTGAATGTGATGCTACTTGGAAACAGGGTCTTTGTAGATGCAATCACGCTAAAATGGAAGTCATACTGGACTAGGATTAGGACAGGTCCCAAATCCAATGACTGGTTTCCTTATAAGAAGATGGAAATTTGGACACAGAAGAGAGATCTTGTGGAGATGGAAGCAGAGATTGGGGCTATGGTGCCACAAGCCAAGATACACTTGGGACCACCTGGAAACTGGAAGAGGCCAGGAGAGATTCTTTCCAAGCACCAGTGGAGGGGCATGCTGCCAACGCCTTGGGTAAAGGGTCAACAGGTATAAATTTCTAGTTATAAATAAGCCATGAAGATGTAATGCATAGCATGATGACATTAGTTAACGATATGAAAAGTTGCTAAGAGAGTAGATCTTAAAAGTCCTTATCACAAACAAGAAAATTTTGTAACAAGGTACGAGATGGGTGTTAACTAGACTTACTATCGTGATAATTTCACAATATATACAAATACTGAATCATTATGTCATACAGCGGAAACTGAAAAACAAACAAAAAACCCTGCTAAAAGTGACAGTACCTGAAGGTTGGGATGAGGTTTGGAGGATCCTAGCACTCTCTTGTGTGTTGTACGAGTAGTAAAAACTGACTTCTAGGAAAACATTCTAAAGTTAGCCATTCTCATTAGTAGATCAGCAGCTTTCTTTTTATCCTTATCTGCTTTCCACTTGCTCTCAGAGAATCCCAGATAATTGGGCGAGGAAAAAACCTAAGAACATTTATTTCAATGCCCTCATTTCATAGAAAAGGAGATAGGCCCAGAAGAGGCAAGTATGTAAACTCTGGTCACACAGCTCTGCTTGGGGAGAACTTGCACCAGAATCTTACTCTTTGACTCCAAGTATCATTCCCTCGGTCAGCAAATGTTTGCCCAGTGTCTCTTGTTCAGGACCCTGATGGTCTAAAGAGATCTAAAGAGACCAGTGAACAGACTGTTCCTGGAATTTCTAAATACACAACCAGTTGTTTCTCTATCTTTCATAGTGAAGCTTTGTGATGGCAGGTGTTGAATCTTTCTTCACTAATTATCCAGTATCAGTCAGAGAGAGAGAGAGAGAGAGAGAGAGAGAGAGAGAGAGAGAGAGAGAGAGAGAGAGACTGAGATTTTAAGGAACTGGCTCATGTGACTAAGTCTGAAATCTGCAGGGCAGGTCAGCAGAAAACTCAGGCAGGATTTCTATGTTTCAATCTTGACACAAAATTCCTTCTTCTCTGAGAAACCTCAGGTTTTGCTCTTGCAGCATTCAGCTGACTAGAATGAGCCCACTCACTGGGGAAGGTAATCTCATTTACTTAAAGTCAATTGATTGTCTATACTATTCACATCGACAAAATACCTTCACAGCCACATCTGGAAAAGTGTTTGACCAAATAACTAGACACCGTGGACTAGCCAAGTTGACCCAAGTAAAATTCAAGCTGTCCCAGTGACGACAGTGTACCAATCACTAAACGGTGAACCCATCTTAACCCTGTTTTGGGAGACAGTCTCTTGTATTTCTGCATGTCTTGTGACCCAAGACACTAACAAACTTTGTTCTAGACTGTCTATTTAGGGACATTTGTATATAGAACAGCCTTGGAAGACAGTGATAGGATCTCTATGAGGTTTGGAGGATCCTAGGAACAGAGGACAGGTTTGTTTGCTCCCAGAGAAATAACTATAATGTCTTGTTTCAGGACAAAAGTCAGATTGGTTTGCTAAAAGCTCATTATGGAAGACCGGGGTTTTCAAAGCTAGATTCCTCAAATGTAACACAATCCACTTCATATTCCGCAGGTACCTCCACATTGCTCTCATGGGATTAAGGGGCCAGGGAACCAATGGGAACATGAGGTTCATGACACTTTCTGTGCAGTGAAAAATACAATTCCCTGTTTCTAACCCAGGAGACTTGTGTCTTCTGCTAAGACTGTGACAGTCTATCTTACTAGTTTGTAAGATAAAATCTCAACTTGTGTTTCTAACGAGTTCCCAGATGCTGCTGATGCTGCTAGCCTAGGAAACCACATTCCAGCTGCATGACCCTAGGAATGTCAGGTACCTTTCTATGCCTTAGTTTCCTTAACTACAAAAATGGGAATAATAGTACCACTGTCATAGGCTTGCAGCGAGAATTAAAAGTGTCACTGTGTTGAATATTTAAAATCACCTACTAAGTATTCTGTGTTTGCTATAATTATTCATATAAATATTTCCCCTAAGTTAACATCAGCAGGTAAAATATATATCTACCACAATACCTCTACCACCTAAAAAGACATTCTCATAGTAATGCTGATTTTGAAAGTTACAGCACTTTTTTCCCCCCAGAACACTTTTGGCTCTGGAACACACTTCCATGTAGCTCATTTTTCTGTAACATAACACAGGCTGAGAGTGAAGATAGCCTTGGGGACTTCCTAGCAACCAAAACTGGTTGGCAGAGCAGGAAGATGTGTGTACAAAGACCGAGTGGGAAGGCTAGGGGAATCCCCTAAAGCAGCGGTTCTCAACCTGTGGGTCAAGACCCCTTTGGGGGTTGAACGACCCTTTCACAGGGGTCGCCTAAGTACATCCTGCATATCAGATATTTACATTACAATTCATAACAGCAGCAACATTACAGTTATGAAGTAGCAATGAAAATAATTTTATGATTGGGGGTCACCACAACATGAGGAACTGTATTAAAGAGTCACTGCATTTGGAAGGTTGCGAACCACTGCCCTAAAGCAATGAAGTTGTGAATGGAAGCCCAAATAAAGTGAAGTGATAAACTGGAATGGAGGAAAAAAACAACAACAGAGTGGATGGAAGCAGAGCTGTAGAAGAAGCAAGAGAGCAAGATGATGAGATAATTGAGAAACAAGATAGAGAAATGGAGGAAGAAAGGGAAATTGGAAAGGAAGACAGGAAAAAGAGAAAGTTGTCCATACATATTTGATCTCTTGGAAGTAAGCAAACACGGTCTTTTTTCTAAGCAGTGACGCACAATCTAAATGTGTGTCAACAAACTAATAATAGTGACTCTTGATGCAGTGTTATCAGCAGGAATGTTTTGCATTTTAAAAAATGCATATATGGCCCTAACCAGTTTGGCTCAGTGGATAGAGCATTGGCCTGCGGACTGAAAGGTCCCAGGTTTGATTCTGGTCAAGGGCATGTACCTTGGTTTCAGGCACATCCCCTGTAGGAGGTGTGCAGCAGGCAGCTGATCGATGTTTCTCTCTCATCGATGTTTCTAACTCTCTATCCCTCTCCCTTCCTCTCTGAAAAAATCAGTAAAATATATTTTTAAAATGCATATATGTTTTTTATTGATTTCAGAGAGAGGGCTACAGAAACATCAGTGATGAGAGAGAATCATTGATTGGCTGCTTCCTGCACACCCCCCACTGGGGCTCGAGCCCACAATCTGGGCTTGTGCCCATGACTGGAATGGAACCTGGGACCCTTCACTCTGTAGGCAAAGCTCTATCCACTGAACCAAATCAACTAGAACATATTTTGCACTTTTAAAGTAACTTGCCTCACCTGCTCAGGTTAATATATCCACTTCATCCCTGCCCTGCAGATTCTACCTCTCCATCTCTCACTCTGATCTTTCTTTCAAGCTTAAAATGTAGAGAAATATTGATTATTTCAATGAGCCCAATTTTAGTTTCAACAAACACAAGAACATTCTTTCATACCATAATGGTATGTATTTTAGATAAACAACCTTTAAATACAATTTCAAGGAAGCAAATTACAGAAAAAGAAAAGGCTCTATAATGGTCAGGTAAGTATTAAGAAAAGCATCTCACACCTCACTTCCCCCTTAGCTGAGGTTTAGGGTCTGCATAGTGAGAGCACATGGGAACCACACTTTAGAAACGTAACACTTTCCTATTTATCTCTTCCTTCCTCCTCTCTCCCACTCCTCCATCAGCATCAGCCATTTTAACGCCAAGTTAGCATTTGGTTGAAGTTTAACTAAAACTGTTGTGTGTTTTTTTAATAGTTTTTTCACTTTTAATATATTTCAAAAAGCTTTTATTCATACTCTTTTCCTTCAAGGTATAGGTCCTTGTATTGAGATCTAGTGTTTACTGTGAAAAATACAGTGAATGTTTCTTGGTATTTTTTATTTAAACTTGACCATACCAATAATGTTGAAAACTTCCTGGTCATAAGTCAGTGTACTCTGGCCCTGACAAGATCAAATGTCTCAGTTAAGAGCCCAGAAAACAACACTCCTAAAGAATTAAGAATCTAAGGGTAAAAAAAAAAAAAAAAAGGGGGAAAGATTTCTAAATTATAGCATGGTGTCAGGAGGAGCGTTGATATCTGAGTGCACTAAGCCATCTCTGTTCTCTACATTGTATGGTTAGTCAGTACAATTTCTAAAACTGTACATTACTCAATATTGGAGTCTAATGTGCATACAATATAATTCAAGTAAAACTTAGCAACAGGTTGCCTCCTCTACTTCTAGTATCCCCCATGGACTATTTAGCATGAGGAACAGTTTCTCGTTTTTCATGTTTGGCTGGTAGTTATACATACTATGGAGAAGCCAGGATCATAAAGACATCATTGAGTAGACACACAAAGATGGCTTTTTGTATGGATTTTGTGGAAACAACACAGTTTGGGCTACCCAGATCACACTGTCACTGTATCTCTGGATCCCATTGCTCACATGTCTGGAACAGATTTTTTTTTCACTTTCCCCAAAGAGAGAGAAGTGCTTGTTTGCTACATTCTATAAGATACACAAGTATGGGCACAGTTTAATGCCAGTCACCTTTGAGCTAGGCTCCCTCATGGCCACGCCTTCATATCGACTAGCTCTGACACCGTGCAGTATCACTACCTTAAGAAGGAATGGTGGACGTGGCAAACCAGGTAGTTTGACAGTCTTGTTTCTATTGCATTATTCAGACAAAGAACTAATTTTAAGCAAATCATATCAACATTTTGGTCATTTTCGCAGTACTCATCTCTACAGGTGCTATGTTTTATTTTCTTGCGCCGTTTCATTTAAATGGGCCCACAAAGGCCAAATGCACGCCGAATTGAAATTAGCGCCTTATAAATGAGTGTAAGACATGCTTATGTTCTTCCTTTAAAAAGTGTTTGGAAAATTGAATTTTTCTACTTAACTGTTTCCGATGCCAAATTAACTGAATGATTATTCAGTTTTGCTTGGGCTTAAGCAGAGGTTTTAAAGTTTTTTTTTTTTTTTAAATATATGCAATTGCATGGCGCCATTGACACCTTTCAGATGAGAAAAAGTCAGAGAATAACATCCCAACTCTCTCTCTCTCTCCTACATTTTGATTCCCTACTTTTTGAACTGCGACACTCAAAACTTGTCTTCTAGGTTTCAATCACTCATAGAGAAACAATTGCAGAAGATGACCAAACCCCAAATGTATTAAATGATGACACAAACTGTAATTAGTACAAAAAGGTTAGATAAAAGAAGCATGAGATGAAAGAGAAAGAAATTTGACACAGGGGAATAAGGAGACCAAAAAAAAAAAAAAAAAAAAAAGTCCAACAAGCTCTCTTTTTTAAAAACTTTTGTAGAGGAACCCCTGGCTCCGAGCTTTAGAGATTACCGGAAGCTCCGCAGGACCTCCGTCCTGTCTTCTCGGAGGATCCAGCAAAGATCTGACCATTGTAAGCCGAATCTTTGTGTCCTAGGTAGGATTATTTATCAGGGATTTTGTTTGTGAGGGTTTTCAATGGCCCAGCCCCAGCTGTACATTTGGGGACAGACCACAGCTTTGGTGAACAGAGGGTCTGCAGCAAGCCTTTGGAAGCCTCCCTCCCCCTGCAGGGATGGAGTAATTAACAGACCATTAAGTCAACTCTGCTTTATTGAGGGGGACACCGTGCAGGTCACTGCTTTGAAAACTTTTGTTCTTGAAGGAAATTACAGGATTGTTTTATGTTTAGAACACAGCCTGGTGAACCGGAGAGCCGGGAGGCAAGTTGCTGGATCTCAGGGACCTGGGGAGACAAGGAGGATAATGACTCTAATCCCATTAAAAAAAGATTTCTCCCAACTCCTTCCCCCCCTTCTTTTATTTTTTTTTTCTTTTAAAAACCAGTTAAAAGAAAAACGATTTGCTCATTTGGTAATAACTAACGGAGACATGAATTACAGAGATGCCCCAGACCAAAGTTTATCTCAGTGACTATAAATCTCTAAACAACTGCGATGAAACTACGGCCACCATTACTTCCTTTTATTTCCATGTTAATCAGGGGCATCTGCTCCCGGCTTCTCTCTGCTGGGGCGCGTGGGCAGTGAGCGTCCGGCACCGGGAACCCCCTGGGCAAGGCCGCGCGGGCAGAGCTGGCGTTCTGTGAGGGTTTTCACCGACGCATTTACGCATCGACCTGTGTTTTCCCACGAGGCTTGGAGGACCCTGCGCGCAGGGGGTGTTTTCTTATGCGCTTAAATGCATTACCTCTCTCGCTGTTTTGCTCTTTTCCCCCGGTGCCCCTCACAGTGCCTGGCACACCGAGACACTCAGCAAGTGCTCACTGCTGAAGTGGAGTTCCATTCATCAAGAGAAGCTCGAAAGGAAGTGATGGCGAGGCTTACCTTGCTGGGGTGCCCTTAAAGCGCTGTGTGCTTACAGATGGGTTCACAGGTGGATGCGAATTTTCTGGTTCTTTTTGGGGGGTAGATGGGGAGCGGGGAGAGGGCGGGTACATAACCAGGAGGGGAACAGAGTCTCTATACAATGTGTTCGCTCCAACCTCTATTCCCTCGCGTGGAGTTAGGGATCCTGCCTGGGGCAGAAACGCGTTCTTGGCACCGCAGCTCTGCAGCACGCGCGCGGGGAGGGAGGAAGGGGGTGTCAGAACAGAGCTTCTGGAGTTTTCCAAGGCCCGGGGGACGTGCGGGGCTCCTGAGACGCTGCATCTCACGTGCACGCCGTGGCGTCCCCAAAATCACTCCGACTCCTGCACTCTCCCAGGCCTGGGGCGCAGAACGCGAGGGACAGACGCGCCCGGATCCAGTCGGGGCCAGACGGAGCGCGAACACTTTCGGGGACAGCTGTCCCGAGTTGCCGCACAGACCCTATGGCGCTGCCCGCTTCCGGTCAGTGTTCGGCGCGGGTCGCCCCGCTGCTCCGCCCGTGCGGGACCCCAGGGCGCTGAGCGCCTGGATCTGGACACCCTCCCCCGGCTCCGCTCCCCGATCTCAGCCCCAGCAGGTCCCGTCCCCCGCGACCCACTCCGGGGTGTGTTGCGCTTCCTTTCGCGAGTGCTGGTTTCGGGGTCAAGTCCAAACTTTGGTGATAGAGTGGGGTACCGGGCCGGGGCTTGGATCAGAAGCAGAGGCTCCGCGCCAGGGTTGTGGCCCGGGTCCCCCGCGGAGAGCCAGGCGCTGGGGTCCCCTGTGAGGGTCCCCAGCCAGCATACGCGGCGGGGCAGCGGGGTCCCAGGCGCTGGGGTCCCCTGTGAGGGTCCCCAACCAGCATACGCGGCGGGGTATCGGGGAGCCGGGCCCGGCGGGCGGGCTGGCGGACGCTGACGCGATCTCTTTGCGAAGTTTACAAAGTGTCAGCGCGTGCAGGGCGGGGGCGCAGCGAGCAGAGAGAAGCGCGCGCCGCACCGATCGGCTGAGCGCAGGTGTGTTGGTTGTTACTGTATTGCTTCTGGATGTTTCAGCAAATGCCAATTCGAGGCTCCGGGCCTGGTTCCGAGAGGCTCCTCTCCTTACACCTTCCCTTTGCCGCTGCGCCCCCGCCGCTCTCGGCCCGCGGGGCGGACGGCGAGGAGTCGGGGACGGGGGTCGGGGGCAGAGACTGACACTCCCCACGGGATGCAGCCCCGACCCCAGGCCCCAGCTCGGCACGGAACCCGAGTCTCAGCCCCGCTCCGCGCCAGGCCCCGGAGGCAGAGGCCAGTGCGGGCCAGTCCCCGCCGGGGGGCCGGCTACCCACTCCCTTTGCCAGGACAGAGGACGGAGGGAGGCCACGCACCCAGCGACACCAGCGGCTCGGGCGGGATCCACTCCGCGGGCTCCGGGGGCCTGAGCGAGGGCGGATTCCGGCGGGTCTCCCGCTCCCTGCCATGGTGGATCCCCGCACCCCACGGCCTCCAGCCCGCTCGCAGCCCAGCCGCCGCGTGTCCCAAGGAGGGGGCGGGGAGGGGTATTGAAAACGGGCAAAACTGAAAATCGAGACTCTGCAGCCCCAAACCTTCGGGGTTTTCCTCTTTCCCGCTTCTCGGAAGGAAGAGAGGCACACAAGAGGCTCAAAGACTTGGCGGGGGGCGGCGGTTAGGGGAAGGAGAGCACTCATCCTCCCCCCAAGTTTGAAGAGACGCAGGGAAGACGCAGGTGCGCCCGTGCCACCAGGGCCCCTCCCGTGGCCGATTTCTTCCCGAACTCGCTGCCGGCGCTCGCTCTGCGGCTGGGCTGCTCCACTGGCTTTGCTTCCTCCACCTGCGGAGCCGAGCAGCCCGGCGAGGCTAAACCCCCAGCCGCCGAGGCCGGAGCGCCGTCCTGGCGTCCTCTCTGCACCGCTCCCCTCCTCCCTCTCTGCACCGCTCCCCTCCTCCCTCTCTGCACCGCTCCCCTCCTCCCTCGCTCACAGCACCCCTTCTCCCTCTCTGCACCGCTCCCCTCCTCCCGCTCGGCCCGGAGCGGCGCCCGTGGAGAGGTGCACGGGGAGGACCCTGCGAACCAGAGGCTGAACCCTCTGGCCCGGTCCATTTCAGAAGAGCCTCCGGCGATCGAGGCCGAGCTCCCGTGGGGCGCCTGCAACGCGTTCGAGGCTGATCCACGCCCACCCGAGGCCTGTCCCCGGCCCCAGGCCTGTCCCCGGAGCCCCCAGGGCGGCAGAGCTGCGGTGGGAGGGCAGGAGCGCACCCTGGGCGCGGGCGTGGGGGGGAGAGGGGCTTGGAGTCTCCAGAAGGGACCTGGAAAGCGCATTCAATCCCGACAGCTGAGAGAGGTGCTGGGCGAACCCGCCGCCTCCCTGATGGCGGGGAAGGGCTGTTGCAGTCCCCGCTAAGGGTATTCGTGGAGGCGGCAAAGCCTTGCTGACCTAGCGGCTGGAAAACGAAGTTTGAGGAGACAAAGTTGGATTCGTGGGCTGCTCAGGCCGCCCCTTTTCAGGATGTAAACCCAAGCCCCCAGCAGCCCGGGGCGCAGCCTGCTTCCCCCTTCTAAGTGCGGCTCTCTCTCCCTCCCTTCACTTAAACCACAGGGGTGTTTTGACCTAGGCTTCTCAAGATATCTTGGCCCAAGAAGCCTTCGCCGTCCTTTTAACTATAAAGCAACGTTTATGTTCGGAATGAAGGGATCGTTGTTTCTAGGGGGAATTAAAAACTTGAAACTTCAGAACTTTGGAGACAGTGGCAAATTTACAACACACACACACTCTCTCTCACACGCCCAAAAACCATTCTTAAGCTTGAGGCCATGTAATTTTGTTTCTGGCATCAGTCATTTGAGAATTCAACGGGACATGCAAGCAAGAGTTGCCTGCAAAGTCACATCCCCAGCTTACCAGCTCCCATCGCTGTAAGGCCCTTTCTGGGGATGGGAGTGGTGACTGTTCCTACCCAATAAATCAATAAACTCCCATCCTCCTGGTTCCCAAATCGCCTTCCTTCTTGGGTGCCTGCCCTGTTCCAATGCTTTCTCCCAGTCTCTAGAAGAAGAAAAAAAGGAGCGTTGTGATCCAGAATAGGGCTCAGCTGGTTTAGGAGACGACCTCAAAGCTGGAGGCAAGGCCTACTAGTAGTTTTCCGCTCTGGACAACCGGGGAGAGTTCTCTGGCTTGGGTTTCTTCTTAGTGCAGTGGCCCATGGGAGTAGAACCCACAGCTCTTTAGATTTTACCCAAAAGCCAGCATGGTGGGTAAGGAGTGCGGTCTTAGTCCTTCCGGTGGCCAGGCCAACTCCTGGCTCTACAGAGGGGGGAAGCCCATGCTGAGCCAGTGGCCAGGCCTCCAGTCTGCTCTTCCCAGAACCAGGCCTTTGGAAGCAGGATGCAAAGAAGCAAGTGGCTGAGGGGAAAGTCGGTTTCCTGATTGATGAAACTTCTCTGTCCCCCCCCCCCACCCCCTTTCTAAATAATAAACTCCCCGGGAAAGGCTGGAGGGCTGCCTTGTGTTGGCTTCAAATAAATCCTCAACAGCTCTTTGCTCGCCGGGAGAAATGAATCACTCTTGGGAAACAAACGATTATTCTCCCATTTGTCTGCCAAAAACCAGAGGAAATAAGCACCCTCCACTGTAGACCCGCACTTCGGTTGTTCTCCTTGACAGTGGGGAAGTGGGTAGGAAGATATGGAGAGTGAGTTAAATGGAGCTTGGACCCACAGAGATGCCCTCTCAGGGAGGGGCAGCACCAGGCAGACAGGCAGGGGTAGGGTGCGGGGTGGGGGGTGGGTGTTCAGGAAGGAAAAGACAGGTGCTTCTTGGATGTGCTGTCCATGCTGAGTGCTGGAGAGAGGGACAGCTCTATGGCTCTGGGGGGGACACCTTGGGCCTCCCCCTCTTGAGGAGCTTAGGCCTCACCAACAAGGAGGTGGTGTTACCTGTAGTCCAGAGGCAAATATGGGGTGACATGTCTTAATCAGGTTTTGATTTTCATTAGTGGGTAATACAGACATGCGCTGCTGGGTTTATCATCAATTGAATTTCTCGTCCTCTGTAAACAAACAAAGCCTTCTTGCTGGATTACTTTGGCTTATATACACTATTTGGAACTGTTATGGGATGGAGGGATGAAGAGAGTAATTTATTTAAACGAGCCCTGTTTTAGCCATCATTCACGTAGATTTTTCTCTTCATTCCCCACTCCTCACCCGTAAGACTTGCAAATAGTTTGTATCCCACTAAAGACCTGCCCTCTTCTAAGGGAGGAAAGAAGGGAGAATTGCCCCTATAAATCTGCAAGATACAGAGGCTTGGGTGGGGCACGGGCCTCCCTCTGCTCACTTTACAAAGCAGAGCAGCCTTCCCTTTTCTCTGAGGGGCTGCTGCCCCGAGCAGGCAGGGGGCCGGTTCGATTCTTTTCTAGAATCACTCTTTGTTGACTTTTAAAACATATACTGCATTTTAGCCTGTTGTTTTCTTTGTAAAGGCCACATGGGCAATTGAAAGGGAAAAGAAGTTAACTTACTGCTTCGTTCTCATCTGTTGCCAACACAACCACCACAGACTATTCTGCCTCTAATTTCCTGCCACTTTGGGTTTCCAGGTTACTTACAAGACAACAACAACAACTCAATTTGCTGAGTTTATGAGGGTCTGATTATTGCAGAGAAACAAGGAGCTCAAATATCACAGGCTACCAACATCGATAATGCCCACATTAGGAGGACATTTAGTTGTAATAATTAACACCAATTTATATGACTGCTTTACCTGTAAATGACCAGAGTAAACTCCACCTCTGCTCACCCGCCCAGATCTCTCACCCAGACCCAAATACACCTTTCTGGGCCCACATGTTCCCTACCCATTACCCCATTTTCAAAAATTTTAGGCGAAGGCAAAGCCAGGATTTAAAGGTTCTTTTTTATTTGAAATCTCATCCAGAAACACTGGTTATTAATAAATATATCATAGTTATCAAGAATATATAAAAAATAAAGACAGGTATTGTCTTTGAAGCCCTAACAAAATATTTCAAGCAAATGTTCAGGAAAAATAAAAACGCACCCCTCCCCCAACCACGATAAGTTGTCAGAGCTGATGGTAGAGAGCCTACCCCGCATGCAGGATAACTGAGCAAGGAGGAGTGAGGCAAGCTAGTAGAAGGAGCCCAGGCTCTGGCAATGGCCCTCAGAACAGCCATGGAAGGTTGGGAATGGGGATTGAAGGGGTTGGGGTGGGAGAAGAAGCGCATGTGCGTGAATCTGGGTCTTTGCACTCTGCCCCCGTTTTCATTTCAAACAACCACAGACAGATATACGGAGTACTTGGGAGAATTCACTAATAAATCCTTGTTACAAGGAAAATGGCATCACGGCCTGCACAACATGTTTAGACAAGATTCATGTAGAAGCGTGCATGCATTCTTTTGACCTACACTGCGTCCCAAGGAAAACGCACATAAGAGATGTCATGCCCTGGACTGAAGGTGAGATTCAGAACTTGGGTCTCTCTCTCTCTCTCTCTCTCTCTCTCTCTCTCTCTCTCTCTCTCTCTTTCTCTCTCTCCCTCTCTCCAGTGTCTCTAGCAAACAAAACAACTGTAGAGAGGACAGTGACCATCCGAATTGCACCCCTCTAAAGGAAATATTTACATTTGTTTTGCACAAGAGGGATGGTTGTCTTTTTCGAGGTGAGAACACAGAGCCAGAGAAAGCCAAATCTACAGTCCCTTCGCAAGTTCTTCACTGCACAGATGCCCCATTCATACAGCAAACGCAGTTGTGGTAAGAGCACATGGTAGTAAGGAAGACGGAGAAGAAGCATGCATGGGGAACACGCAACGGCTGGTTCCAGTCCCCCTTCGCTACCACCTAGAAATTCCAGTTTGGTTTTGGTCCTTTCGCTCCGGGGGTCAAGTGGGGTCTGAGATCTCTCAGCCTGTGCGGGAGGCCACGGGGGGCCGGGCCCACCCTCCCGCCAGCCAAGGGCCCAGCCTCCCCCTTCCCTCCCGGCCGGGCACGCGCTCCCTCCTTCTCCGCAGCCGGGCCAGCCCGCTGCTCACTTGAGCAGGTCCTTGGACTCGGCCGACAGCCGGGCCATGTTGGCGGTGGAGAGAGCGGACAGGTGCGGCGCCGGCGGCATCTGGCAGATGGTGCAGGGGCAGGGCAGCCCGGCCCAGTGCTGGAAGCCGCTGCCCAGCTGCAGCGCGGGCGGCGTGGAGGGCGCCTTGAGCAGCGAGTGGGGCGGCCGGATGGTGCCTATGGCTGGCAGCGAGGCGGCGGACAGCGGGGACGAGGCGTTGCCCGACGACAGCGCGCCGCCCAGGATGGGGTGCACCGGGTGCACGGCGTTGGCGGCGTGCGCCGGGTGGCCGGCCGAGTGGCCCATCGTCCCGCAGTGGAAGGCCGAGTGGTGGCCCCCGTAGATCTCTCCGACCAGCCTCTTCATCTCCTCCAGGGAGCTGGTGAGCATGAGGATGTAGTTTCTGGCCAGCAGGAGAGTGGCGATCTTGGAGAGCTTCCGCACCGAGGGCCCGTGCGCATAGGGCATGACCTCGCGCAGCCCGTCCATGGCGAGGTTCAGGTCGTGCATCCGCTTGCGCTCCCGACCGTTGATCTTCAGCCGCAGCTGCTGCAGGTCCTGCTCCGACAGCTGCTTCTTGATTTTGTACTTGCTGCTCTCCCCCGCGGCCTTGGCGCCGGCCCGCGACAGGCTCTCCCCGGGCATCTTCTGCACCAGGTCGCCCTGCGTGGAGGACACCGAGTTGAGACGGCTCTCCGGGTGGTGGTGGTGTCGGTGGTGGTGGTCCCTCAGATACATCTCATCCATGTCCGGAGATGAAGCTCTGCTGGAGACAGAGCTCGAATCAGAATTCATTTTATTACAGGGATTGCGTCCCGACCGCGGGGAGGCTTGAAGTGGGAGATTAAAGAAAATCTTGAATTTTTTTTTTTTTTTAAATCGACACAGCCCAGCGGCCCACTTCTCAGCGACAAGACGTGAGGAGAAAAGCTGAGGCTCTGCCTTCCCCGCCTTTCTCCCGCCCACTTCCCTCTCCCTGGGTAGGCAGGTCCCTGGACAGCTAGCTGGTGTGGCTTGAACTAACCTCGCGCCGAAAAAGAGGGGCTTTTATAGAGCCGCGGCGGAGAAAAGAGACAAAAGAAACCCTCCTATCTGTCCTGGGCTGGTTGGGATGACGTGCCATCATTCTGGGCGGTGCGCTTTGCTGTCCCGTTTAGCAAGGATTCCTATTCATATTCATCGTGGGGCCGCCCTGGGACACCTCTGCTGAGAACCGCTAGGAGCCCCAGGCACCAACCCTCTGATTGACACACTCACCGCTCCAGCTCACGCCTTCCCGATTTTTTAAAAAACTTGCTTCCACCCCAAGCCCCTGCTCGGTTTCCCTAACCAAATCCCACCTAAGACGGCGAAGGAAGGGGAGGAGAGGGGCTGGGGAGGCTGGCAGCTTCCTCTGTGTTTGGAGAAAGGAATGGAAACATTGTTTCTCCTCCCTTTCGTAGCTGCTCTCAATTTTGGACAAATGTGGGCACTGAAGCCTAATGGACCGGTTTCAGGGGCAGAGGTGGATGGAGGGCGGGTTCCACGGGCAGGTGGGGGTTAGGGGACCAGGTGGCAGTCGAAGGGCGTTCTCTCAAGTTTTTCCTTTTAATTAGTTCTCTTTTCATAAACAGACAGTGTGTTCATTCTAAGTTCATTGGGCCCTTCTGGCGTGGCTTCAACGGGCGAGTCCTCTCTGGCTCTGCCCCTGGCACTGTGGAGATGGGTATAAAAGCGTTCTAGGTCTTTTCTTTGGTTTTAAAGACACTGAAAGAATTTCAGCTTTGCCCAATTCTCTAACTTCTTAGACCTGGACCCGTGAAAAAACATAAATCTCAGTGTTGACAAGAAGAGCATGTTTAAGAGGGGAAGGGTGCAAAACGAGCCTCGGGGCGGGAGGAAACCAGGACGCTGACCAAGGCGGGCAGTCCCGGCGCAGCTGGGCGGCCTCTGTTCCCGGGCGAGGGCGAGCGCTGGGCCGAATGATAAACGGGGGGTTTGGGGGGAGAGAGGGGGGGAGGTTCGGCAGCGAAAGGGTCTGGGAGAGCCCCTGTCGTGGCGTGGGCCCCGAGGCCCCGCACAGTGTTCCTGGGGACCCGGAACAGGCCTGGCGTTTGGAGCGGCGGTGCGGGCGCCTAGGCTGCGGGCGTTTCCTCTCTTCGCTGTGCTCTCGTTGCTCGGGAACAGCCAGGCAGAGTGAGGGGTGGGAGCGTGGACATCCCCGAGGGGAGGCAGAACTGGGCACCGCCACGCTCTGGGCGCGGAGGAGGCGAAGTCAGACAGCAGGTTGTGCTGAGGGTCTGGGTGCAAGTGAGACGCCGACACCATCCGGGACCCTCGGGTAGTCACCTCAAGGCAGTCA
>PVJC01018669.1:0-31093 GCA_004026665.1 Murina feae | reverse complement strand
TATATATATATATATATATATATATTAGTTAAGTGTTATATCTGTATGTGTCTACCATAATGTTCACTTCATATTGATTAATTATTCATTTAATAAATATGTATTGAAGGCTTACTCTATGCCAGGAAATGTTTTATTCAAACTGTTGCTCTCTTTGTTTTATAAATAATCATGACCCTAAAACTTGTTCCATACCATCAATTGACAGAGTAATTGAGAGAGAATATTAAATTCATTTTCAATAAATTTGGTAGAGTCTCTACTGAAGGCTAATATTTCCATTTATCAAGAACTGTTTCCTTCCAATGATAAGAACATTCTGTCCAAAGCACACTCCTCCTCATGAAGAGAAATGGAAGGGACTATGTTTGTCCAAGGTGGCAGCAACCAGATTTCTAATGACTAGCCAAAATTAAGTTATTCAGGTCAAGAAATACTAATTTTTCAAAATAAAATCAGTTCTCCAGATATCTAAAATTCAATGAAATTATTTAATGCTTTTAAGGGGACTTGATGAACTAACTGAATAGGTTACTAGTTCTTCTGTAATGGAACTATAACTTATATACCAAAATATGTATCAGCTATTTAAAAAAAAAGAATTTCTGTGTTCAATTAAATGTTAAGGCTTTTTTAGAAAACAGAACTTTCAAGCATTTTTCACCTTAAAAGGATACTATGAAATAAAAGACAGATAAATGTTAGAAGAAGGTTACTACCTTTTATCACATTATGTGCTTTAAAATACATGTTAATAATAATTAATATGTATGGAGCACTTACTATGTGCCATGATCCTTGGATTCATTACTTCATTTAATCCTCATAATGTCACAATGAGGTAGGTGTTATTCTTATTCTTTTTTAACAGATGAGGAAAGTTAGGGATGGGGAAGGTAGGGGACTTGCCACAGTAGCTTGTCAGGAAATGAAGCCTGGCAGTCTGTCTGTGGAACCTGCTCTCTTCAGAAGTGCCAGGCAAATCAGAAGAACTTGAGCCTTGGAAACAGAAGACACTTGAGGTTAGAATTCCAGCTCCACCACTTACAGGCTATGTGACCTCAGGCCAAACCATATATTCAGCCCTGCTGTGTTGCAGACTGCTTGGCTGGTAGACAGCACTATATTGATTAGGAATTATGCCAACTGAGTCACCGTGTGGTGCTCCATGCAAGGTACCTGTATTAACTCATCAATAAAGCCAGGAAGGTGCTGGTAAATGTGTAACCACAGGCCCTGCAGGAGCAGTATCAGTGTTTGCTGACTTCTGTGGTGTAATTACTACCCCCATGGCTGATTTCCATGTGATGTAACTGAATGCTGAGTTGAAAAGAGATACATTCAGCTTTTCCAAACTGTCATAAGCTGGCTCCAGCGCACTACCAAGCAATACTTATTTTTATACTCAGCCCTAAATAAGTAGCTTATTACTTGATTCAGATCTTGAGAAAAAGTAAGAATATCTGGATCATGGCTCAGGCACAGCATGATCTTGACATAATTTACTTATATGCCCACAAGGATGCTTGTCACAGCATTGCTCAAAATAACAACAAAAAAAACAAAAAAACAAAAAAACAAAAAAAACAAACCCTTAGGGACATAAAGTAGAGGATTAAGAATCTCTACAGTACAGTACTGAAGTGCTTCAAACTTTTACCAGAGTGCCCCCCGAATCAGATCAATGTGTAGCATTCTATTTTTATTGTAGTTGAGGGGAATACTATCATGGATACATTCAGCAGGAGGAATGTCGTATTAAATGGGCATGTTCACTAGGAATAGAAAGGTACAGCAATTTAAAGGTAGGAAGAGCAACATAATGCCAAGCTGATGCCACAAGATTTAATGTTTGCTATAAAGTACAAGAACTTGGCCTGTTGGCAATATATAAGAATTAGAGGCCCATTGCATGAAATTTGTGCACAGGTAGGGTCCCTATGCCTGGCTAGCAATCAGGGCCAATCTGTTGGGCAACTGGTGGGGTGATCAGGGCCTCTACTCACACCCACCTTGGCCTGGCTCCTCCTGCTCACCTCCTCCACTATCCCGCTTGTGGTCCCACTCTCATTGGGGCCCATCAGGGCCGGCAGTGCCTCTACCACTACCTGCTGCCAGTGCCACATTGCTGGTGGCCTCCATGTTCTGCATCACCCCCTGGTGGTCAGCGCACATCTAACTCCTGGTCGGTCAAACTCCTGCCTGTGGGGACAATTTGCATATTAGCCTTTTATTATATAGTACTAGGGTCCCAGTGCATGAAATTCATGCACTGGGGAGGGGAGTTCCTCAGCCCAGCCTGCCCCCTCTCACAGTGCTGGACCCCTCAGTGGATGTCCTACTGATAGCCCCAGTCTGGCAGGTGCCGTGTGTGTGTGTGTGTGTGTGTGTGTGTTCCCTGGGGGCCTGCCCCCAGCTGCACTGCGGAGGCTCAGAGAAGGCAACCTGAGTGTGTGTGTGAGTGAGTGTGTGTATTCCTGCTGGGGGCTTGCCCCCAGCCACATCTGAGGCTCGGAGCAGTGCACACCATGGAAGCTTGGAGCAGGTACCCCTCTGTGTTGATCTCTTAGGCTCCTGGCCTTGCCTGCATGTTGTTCTGTCCCATGAGCTGTGGCCATGGCTAGGTGCTGCCTGCCGGCCATGCTTGCCTGCTCCCCGATCTCACCACAAGTGTCCCAGAAGCAGGACACTGGTGACCTGGAAGCAGGCTAAAACTGGCTCTCCAACATCCCCATGGGGTCCCAGATTGTGAGAGCATGAGGCCAGGCCGAGGGATCCCAGCCTGGCCCTGCTAGCCTGCTCCCCAATCTTGCCCCCGCCACTGGGAAGCAGGATCTTGCCCTGGCTACTGTGAAGCAATCAGACCCCGCCTGTGCACTGCCCTGTGGCCAGGCAGTCCCTGCTTGCTCCACGATCTCACCCTGGTGAATGAGAAGCAGCCAGGCCCTGCCTGCATGCTGCCCCGCGACAGGCCAGCCTTGCCTACTCCCTGATGGCCACAGTGACCCCTGAGCAGGCCCTTCTGGGGGCTGCCTGCTGGTGGTGCTTGCCTGCACCAGGGCAACAAGACCTGTTCACAGGTTGCTGAGGCAATGCCTGCTGGGCTCACATTGCCAGGGTGACACTGCCAGTGTCCGTCCCATTGCTATGGGCGCCACCATCTTTGTCTCAGAGTGATGGTTAATTTGCATATTACTCTTTTATCAGATAAGATGTTTTCATGGCAATTAATAATGTTACTCAGATAGTTACACAGTGATGAAGGATGAACAAATGAATAATGCAAAACTCTTAGCACAATACTTAGTACATACATGACCTATATGTAATATTATTGTGATAGGTTACAGCATCCCACATCATAATAATTATACTATTTAAAAAGATGTAATGACATGAAAAGATTCACAATGTATCATAAAATGAAAAAAAATTTTGATGCAATTTTTGTAAATCATGTATGCTCAATGTTGATAATGAAAAATTATTTGAAATATCACAAGTGGTTCTTTATGGATGGCATGATATTGGGTAATTTTAATTTCTTTGTTGTACTTATGAAGATATTCAATGTTTTTTCCAGTGAATAGTTATCACTTTGTTATTATTTATTTTTTTAAAATATATTTTTATTGATTTTTACAGAGAGGAAGGGAGAGGGATAGAGAGTTAGAAACATCGATGAGAGAGAAACATCAATTAGCTGCCTTCTGCACACCCCCTACTGGGGATGCGCCTGCAACAAAGGTACATGCCCTTGACCAGAATCAAACCTGCGAGCCTTGAGTTCGCAGGCTGACACTCTATCCACTGAGCCAAACCCGTGAGGGCATCACTTTGTTATTTAAAAACATTTTTAAATTAAAAAAAAAGAAACACACCTATTTCTTTCTTGTTGCCCTGGAAGAAAAATCAATACCTGTTCATGTGGTTCAACAGTGGACAGCTGACGAATCTTTGTTAGGTTTGTTGACTGTAATATAAGTTTATATTTAAAGTAGATTTCTTTAGACCACATCTAATTAGCCTTTAGAACATTGACATTTAATAAAATTATTAACATGTTTAGGTTTAAATCTACCATCTTGCTAGTCCTTTCCTATCTATCCCATCTGTTCTTTGTTCCTTATTTCCTTTCTTTTGATGAAGTGAGTTGTTTAATAATTCCACATTGCTTTCACTATCTACACCTTTTTTTCTGTTTTTATTGGTTTCTGCAGGGTTTTCAGTTGACATTTCTAGCTGATCTCAATCTACTTATACTTCATTGTAGCTGATGCCGAAGTCTTACATCCTTTTGAGAGGATAAATGGTATATAACAAGCATATTGGAATTGAATTAGACATACTATTAAATAAAATCAATGGGTTTTTAAGTGAGATACAGTATGGACCTACTTTGCATCATAGGAACATCTGAGTAGGTTTTATGCACAGTTTATTATAAGACTTTTCCTTTTGTCCTAGAGTTCTAGAGACAACGTGATGTAGTCAAAAGCATGTGTTTTGGTTTGGAATCAAGCTAAGGTTAGATGCTCATGCTACTGCTTTCTGCAGTGTGACTTAGGCCAATTACTTAAATGTGTGAGCCTCATCTGTACAAAGGAGGTAATAATATCCATTCCTCAGGAACTTTATGAAGACCAAATGCCGTCATGTGTGTGAATGCTTTGGTAATGTAGAGCACATGCTAGAGAAGGACAATAGGAAGATTTGTACATCTCTATTCAGTAAGTTTTAAATAGCTTCTTTTTGACAAATTCATCTTGGAGTCAAAATGAAATTTTATTTTTCTTTGGTTTCACCCTCCCCTATCTGCTCCTCCCCCGCCCCTTGCCCCCCCCCCCCCCAAAAAAAAAAGTCCAGCTTCCAACCCTGGGTCTGACATTTACTATATGAAATTGGGTAAGTCACAGATTTTCAAGGCTTCCCTTCCTCCTTCATGAAATGGAGGTATTGTTGTCACTTTTTCAAACGTAATCATGAAAATCAGTGAAACTCTCCTTTTTAAACGGTTCTACTAATAGTATATCATCATCCAAATGTAAGTTGTAATTAATAATGCCTCAGTGATGATGATGATGGTGATGTTAAAGATAATAAATATAGGAGTTTGTTACCAGCTGTTTATCCAAAACGTATGGCATGGAAGCTTCCCCCAGGGAACTTACAATCTAGTTGGTGGGAGATGTATGAAAATTTGTGAGAGTGTATCTAGCAATAATGGGTAGCACATCATTACTAGATGAGGGGCACAGACAGTAAGTAATGTATTATTTCAGGGAAGGGAGAAGTTTGTGGACTTAAAGGATAAGGAGAAGCTTTCATCTTGGTGAAGGAGAACATGACCAGGGTAGGTAATAGTCAAATGAGTAACAGAGAGAGGAAGGAGAGTATAGACCAAGGAGAACTACAGCAAAGGCTCGGGTGAGAGATGTGTTTATACTCAGAACAGAGAACTCACCAGAGTGACTGAGGTATGGCCTTGCCATGAGAGACAGGGCCAGATGGGTACAGCAATGCCTTGAGCTCCTCTGTAAGGCATTGAAACATTTTGCTGTAAGTTAACAAGCAGTGGGAAGAGAGGAGGATAGAGAGGGATTGGACACTATGTGAGAGAATGATGTTAAATTTAGTCAGACCCCATATTTGGCCATTCTACTAAATTAACATCGAGGCCGAAGAGCGTCATTCTATTAAACTGACAACTAGCAACCTACAAACATATTTTTGTAAGTGTAGTAATTTTTCAGGAATATGGCAAACCGTTTTTTAAATAACCCTATTTATCTGGAGTAGTCAACAAAATGTGCATGTTTTATATAATAAGAGAATGTGATGCAGAAAACAGTATGCCTCTAGACATTTATTGCCCCACTTCACTGGAAGCGTGACCTAAGTGCCACACACTCTTTCAAGATAGAGAATGGAGCTGAGTAAGATGCTCTCCTTCCAAGGCTGCTGTCCCAGAAATGACTGCACCGGAAGCGGGTGGCTCAGAACAGGGTTGGGGCTTCGATGGCTTTCTCCTCGAGTTTTTCCTTTCTGTGGCTTTTTTTTTTTTTGTTCCATTCTTTATTGACTAGTTTCCTCTTCATACAGGAAAATGTGGGTAGCAAAGTTTTGCAGGTGAAGTAAAAGTTATTTTTAGCCGTTTTTCCTTTTTTTATAAGCTACTGGGGAAAATTGCATTTCATTTACCACATGTCATAATGGCTCTAGGTGGAATGGAAAACTATTCGAACTGAGTAACTGGAAGATCCATGCCAGTAATATAAATTTTGTCAATTCGAAAACACTCAAGGGCAGTCCTCACCAGAATCATTATTTTACTTAAGCTTATAACTAGTTCAATTAACTTGCAGACTTGAATTTAGTTGAAATTCAATTCAGTTTTGGAAAAAAACACTCAGAATGGTGGATGGAGTTAACTAGTTATTTGACTAAATCGACTAAGTGTGAAATAACTAGTTCATTTGATCAACATGTTCCCACTGATTGTGTATGCAGATGGAAAAGCAGGCAGTTGAACACTGTCTCCTGGCTATTCTTTATTAAATGAAATGACAAATGTAAGGAGTATTTTTAAATATAATCTGAAGAGCAGATTATATACAATGAGTCAGAAGGCAAGCAGTTTCTGCTCTGAGATTAGCACTCAGCAATCTCACTCACAGAGTTTGGATCTTCTAAATATATTTGCCAGATTCCTGCTTAAACTAATATCCCATTCTGGGCCTTCCTGACTACCCCTTTGATATTTCTTTTTATTCTCTGGACAGCCAAAATATTTGGAGGATCTGTTCCGTTGTATAAATACCTTTATTCTTTACTCTATATACATGCAAAGACTACATTTTCCAATTAAAGTGGGGAGGTGGGAAGCAGAAGATCAGATAATCTGTAACATGTCCTACCAATACACCAAATATTTTCTGCCATATTTTTTGTGTCACAGGAAGAAAAGAAAAAGGAGGGAGGGAAGGGAGAGAGAAAGGGGCAATAATATTCTCTAATAAAATTGCATATTAGAGAAAATATATTAAGTGGAATCAATATCATATAAAATGAGTAGGAAATCAGCTCCCTTCAAACACTAAGAACCTCTGGGTCTTTAAAATAAAGCTATTGCTTAGCATAACCCTTTCTCCTTTTTTCCCCCAGTTTTATGAAGATGCTATGGTGCTTCTTTTTAAAGAAAAGGACAGATTTTTGAAGATGCAGGATATATTCAGTAGCATGCCGGACTCTAGAAATAGGAGTTCTGAATGCTGAGGCAGAAAGTTACTGGCTTTTAGGAAATGGGTTCAGTGAATGAGTCCTTCTCATCTTGGAGAAAGAGAAAAGTTGAACAGTTTGAAGACTTCTTAGCAGTGGGACCTATTCTGAAGAGCCTTTGAGGTGAGTGAAATGATTTAGGAACATATGGATTACATTTTGCTTTGAGTGCCTCAGGGCACAGAGTGTTTGGCTAAGTACATTTTAGGTTTTCCCAATACAGAATTGAAAAAATACTATTGCCTGAAGCACTTTTGCAAGCCCAGCTTGTGCTAGGATTCAGCTTAGGGAACATGTCACCCCTCTTCCATTGGAAATGCAAATGAGCCCAAAGAATCAGGTTTTCTCAGAATGCTCTCAGGGAGTGCCTGCCTGATCTGTAGGAGGCATCTGCATAGATGGCACCATTTATGAGGAGAGGGAGGAGAGAAAGAGAAGGAGAGAGAGAGGGAGAGAGGGAGAGAGAGAAAAAGAGAGAGAGAGAGAGAGAGAGAGAGAGAGAGACAGACAGACAGACAGACAGACATCTGTCTTCAACTATCCAGATGATCATATGATGATTCATAAAGTTCAACTACTGGGATCTCTTTTTGTGCTAAAACATTTCCTTTGAAGAGGAGAGGTTAGTACTTTTGCTAAAATGGATGCAGGGTCCCTGTTTCCTCTCTTCCGTGAAGGCAGTGATGGTGTTGGGACTAGATTTCAGTTGATTAACCTATGATTCAAATAATAAAGATAATATTTATGTTAGACATTTACTTGATATGGATAATCTAATTTTGATAAATTTAATGACCATAGAAATCAGAATTCTTAGATATTCTGATTTAATTTTCTGAGATATGGTATGGATATTTAGTGTCCAAGAGAGAACTTACACACCAGAAAAAGTTTTTACGAGTATTACGAATAGCATTCTTCTTGTAATTAAAACAAAACAAAACACAACAACAACAAAAAAACAGTGAAAAACATCCCAAATCTGCCTAACCAGTGAAATAGAAAAGTAACTGTATCATTGTCATGCAATGGAAATTCTCCACAGCAGTGCATTGGGCTGTGGGCACAAGTTATGAACACATAAGCATGGTAACATCTTAAACACATGTGGAGTGGACATTCCCACTGGAACAATTGCTTCTCATGCCTCTGAAGACCAGATGTTGCTGCCATCAGTGCTACTTCCATCATCAAGACAGTTGTTTTCTGACCTTGGGCTGAGAATGTCTGCCTGACAGACCGGGCCCCTGTTTATAAGACAGCTTGGAAAAGAAAATCTGTTACTTTCCAGTAGTGGCAGGTAGATTAGGGTCTACTCTAGATAATGAGGTAGGAAATTTCCAAAATAGAGGAAGAAAAATTGGACACTGGGCTGCTGAAAAAAATACCAGACGTTACTCTAGACTCCCAGAGAAAGACAGGAGATTCAAGAACAGGAGTGAACCTATAAACTCATATATCTACTGGTATGTATGTATATGTGTATATGAACATGGAATTACTAGATCAAATGATATATGCCTTTGAGTTTTGATAGATGTTGCTCAATTGCTCTTTGAAAGCATTCTACCCTTAACATTCCACCAATAGTGAATGAAAGTACGATTCCTCCAGTCTTTAGCAGCACAATATATTATCAAAAATTTTCAACACGGCCAATCTGATGGGTGAAAAAAATGCCATTTATTAATTTTATTTTTCATTGTTTAAATTAGTGAGCTCCTTTATTTATTAGTTGGAACTTTTATGTTTAATAGCCATTTATATTTATTTTTATGTATGTTCTTGTTTTGCTCATTTTTATAATGCATGACCATTTTTTATTATTTTTGTATTGTGGTAAAATATACATAACATAAAATTTACCATTTTAACTACTTTAAGTGTATAATCCAGTGGCATTAAGAATTTTCACACTGTTATGCAAACATCACTGTTACCAGCTCCAGAATTCTTGCATCATCCCAAACTAAAACTTTGCACACACTAAACAAGAATTCCCTACTTCCTTATTAATTTTATGAGCTCTTTATATATTAATTTCATTTGTGATTTGTCATTTAAATTCTCACAATAATCCTGTGTGGGAGGCAACTGTTTCATGATTCACTCTAGACTTTTACCCTCAGCACTCAACTAAAACTGCTCCTACCAAGGTCCTCAATTACTAAATTCAATGGTCAATTTCTGTTCTCGTCTTACTTGCCATACCAGCAGAATTTGACACAAATGATCACTTCTTTTGGCAAAACTTTTTCCACTTGGATTCTAAGATGCTGCAACCTCGTGGTTTTTCCTTTCTCTTATTTGCTACTCCACCTCAGTCTCCTTTGTGGACTTTTCTAAATGTTGACGAGCCCCAACTCTTAGAGCTTGCATTACTTCTCTTTATCTATACTCACTCCTTCAGTGATCTCGTCCAGCCTAATGCTATCATCCATATGCTAATGGCTTCAAATTTATGACTCCAGCCCAGATTTGTACTCTGAACTCCTGCATGTATATTCCTCTGTGTTTCCACATGCATATTTAATAAACATGACATACCTAACAGGTTCAAAATTAAATGTCTGCATTATAGCTTTTGATACTAGTAGAATAACTTGTTTGGACTAGGTTTCCTACAAGTAGCAATTTTTAAATCTGGAAAAATATTTTAAAAACACATTTGAAAGCACTGTAGAGCAAACTAATGTAGAAACGAGGTGGGGAGGAGCTGACTTTGGAAAGGTAGGAATTATATATGGTAGTATGTGCAATTTTGTGGCTATTTGTCTCAGGGCACTCCTCCCTGGTCTATAGGAGACAGGGCTAGTCACAGGCTTATTGAATTGAAGTGTCAGAGGGTATAGTTTTGGACTAGCAGAGTGACTTGAAAATAAAGGTAGGGATGGGGATGGGGATGGGGATGGAGATGGGGACGGGGAGGGTGAGAAGTACCAGAAAGGAGAGAGCTACAAGGGGATATAATATAAATATATAATATAATTATAACTTTTCCAATGACTGAGTGATAAGTGAATTGTGCATGTTCTGGGGATATTCCAGTCTTAGATTTGTTGTTGGTCAACTCCTACTTTGTCTGAAAATGGTTTGGTTTTGTCTTCATTTTGGAAAGATAGTTTTCCTGGGTATACAATTGTAAACAGTTATTTTTCCTCAGAATTTTCACTGTATTTTGATTTCTAAGTTGCTATTGCTTTTGATAGTTTAATTTATCTTTTTCATTCTATAATTTTATTTACATATATACTTATTTTCTGTTTCTAATTCATTGTGGTTCTTAAATAGAAGAATTCATGACTTTCATCATTCTGGAAAAAATTCATTATCTTTCAAATATTACACTCTTCCACTTTTTCTAGTGTTTACTTCTTTAACTTTGGATAAATATTTTCTAGACTTTATCTTTCCATCTTCCATGTTTCTTTAATTTATTCTATCACATTTTCATCTATTCCTCTAAACAGTAAGTAATTGCTTCAGTGTGCAGAAAACTGTAAGTAACTTCCTTAAAGCTATTTTCTAGTTTACTTTAACTCTGCCTATCTTTTTAATAAATCCATTGAGTTTTTAATTTTAAAAGTTATGAAACATTTTTAATCCTAGATGTTTATTTGTTTTGTATTTTTCAAGATGCCTTACTATTTTTAATAATGCATTGCTTCTTGATCATATATTTTAATCCCCCTTTTATTTCTTTGCACATTTTAACACATATCATTAGTAATTTCTCTTTCTGAAAATTCCTCCCAGAAGTGCACGGGAGCCTCAATCTTTTGTTTGTGCTTTGGTTAACTTTCATTAATTTTGATTTGATTCTTCAAGTTTTATAATTTTTGTTTCTTAACTTTTATTTATTTCAGTTACAGTATGGATTTTGCTGACTCCCCGTTACAGGTAGATTTTGCTTTGTTTCTGCCAGGCACTTGCTTCATGATCACTGTATATTAGTATGTTGGCTCAAGGCTTCCTAGATCACAGAGAAATAAACTGAAATCCATGTGAACACAGAACTGTGTTCACAAATTCTCAAAAGGAACTTTTTCCTCGCTAGAATTTATACCCTGTTTAACAAGTTGCTCCTCTTTGTAGGTTGTTTTCTACCCACCTTTTCATTGAAGTTAGTCTTCTTTTAAAGCTTTCGATTTTGTATAGGAATCTTAATTTCAACTCTAAACCCTACACAATTCCAAGGCTTATGTTATATCCTTATATGCAGGCATTAAAGTGTATTGAATCACAAGGACCATCAAAGGATTTAAAGCAATGAGTTAGTCATTCTATTTTTTAAAGATTGTTTTCTTTATTGATTAAGGTATTATATATGTGTCCTTATCCTCCCACTCATGCCCTTACCCCCCTGATGTCTGTGTCCATTGGTTAGGCTTATATGGATGCATACAAGTTCTTTGATTGATCTCTCCTCCTTACCCCCACCCTCCACTACCTTCCCTCTGAGGTTTGATGATCTGATCAATACTTCTCTGTCTCTGCATCTGTTTTTGTTCATCAGTTTATGTTGTTCATTGTATTCCAAAAATGAGTGAGATCATGTGATATTTATCTTTTTCTGACTGGCTTATTTTGCTTAGCATAATGCTTTCCAGTTCCATCCATGCTGCTGCAAATGGTAAGAATTCCTTCTTTTTTACTGCAGCATAGTATTCCATTGTGCAGATGTGCCACAGTTTTCTAATCCACTCATCTGCTGATGGGAACTTAGGCTGTTTCCAAATCTTAGCTATGATAAATTGTGCTGCTATGAACATAGGGGTGCATATATCCTTTCTGATTGGTGTTTCTAGTTTCTTGGAATATAGTCCTAGAGTTTGGATCACTGTGTCAAATGGGAGTTCCATTTTTAGTTTTTTGAGGAAATTCCATACTGTTCTCCACAGTGGCTGCACCAGTCTGCATTCCCACCAGCAGTGCACAAGGGTTCCTTTTTCTCTGAATCCTCATCAGCACTTGTCATTTGTTGATTTGTTGATGATAGTCATTCTGATAGGTGTGAGATAATACTGCATACAAGTCAATCATTCTTCATTTCTATTTCCTATGATTTCCTAATCATTCCTCATTTCTATTTCATAGTTTTGGGACACTAGGATTTCCTTTGCTTTGTTGTAAACATAGCCAAACCTTGAAAATGCATTCTTATATTTTATCCTGTGTGTCTAGGTGTTGTGAGGCAGGTAGGCTTTTCAAGATATTTAGCTAATAATTTCCTGATATGGATCACAACATAAACCAAGGTCAACCTGTTCTTTATAACAATACAAGTCTTCTAAAATGATTTTCAGAACCTCAATATGTTAAGATAAAATTTAAAAGACATGAAATAAAGTCAGAACTTCTTTGACTATAGCTGGACAAGTCTATAACTCTGTGTTTGGAGTTTTTATTATTTTTAATATATATTTTTATTGATTTCAGAGAGGAAAGGAAAGGGAGAGATATAAAAATATCGTTGATGAGAAAGAAGCATTGATTGGCTGCCTCTTGCACACTCCACACTGGAGATCAAGTCCACAACCTGGATATGTGCCCTGACCAGGCATCAAACCATGATCTCCTGTTTCATAGATCAATGCTCAACCACTGAGCAACACTGGCCGGGCTGAAGTTTTTATTATTCTTCATTGCAGCCTCCAAGAAATCTGACTGGAACCTGTATAACTGCACAGGTCATACAGACAAAAAGTATAATCTTGACCAAACCCCCCTTTTTTTAAAAAAGAAAAAAAACCCTAAAATCCTAGCTTGTCTTGTTCAGACATTCCTCCCTAGACTGGATCTATGCCACAGACTCAAGTAAGGAAAGATGATGCAGTCAGGATAGCATCTCTCCTGTGGAGGTATTTGGTTTCCTATTTGTAAACACAAATTGTGGCTTAAACATAATTTTAAGGTTCATGTATTTATTTTATTTTAAGGTTCATGTATTTATACAGTTCTATTAAGTTTACATTCAGGGTTACCTTGATTTCTGAACTGGCTGTACCTATGGAACAGTCAATGTAAAAATTTAATGCAAAACCCTGCATTCTCACTTACTTTCATTATAATATCAGAGTTATGTCACCATGGGAAAAAATCAGATGGCCGCAGGATTCAAAACTACCTTAAAGAATGCAGAAGATCTATTATGAGTGCATATTAATTTTAAAAATCCCTTATAATAAAATATTATCTCTTAATAAAATATTAAGCAAAAAATGGGACATTGTAAATTAAATTGTAAATGAGATACAGAATGAAGAAACCTCGTTTCATTAATCAAGCACTCCAAGCCTTAGCAAATTATATTTATTATATCCACAAACCCCATGACGTTCAAAGAGAGCTGCACTGAACATGTCTTCTCTGATGGTTAATTCTTAGAGTTTCAGGTCCACACTTTTCCCAGGTGTATTAGGACAGATGACAATGTAGCAGAGTAAAAAGCTGGTTGCAGACACTTAGACTTGGATTTCCATAACAAGAGCCTCTGTTAGAGAAAAGCCCTCACTTTTTCTCTTCTGGCTATAATCACAGGCCAACATCCCTGTAGTGGCTGATTTCTGAAGTCAGAGCCAGAAAGAAGATTTGTGTTTGGAAAGGTTGGAAACATGGGATTAGGTGGAATGACCACATGGCTTCGAGGTTTGTTTGCTTTCTTGGCAGGACAGCCAGAGAAAAGGCAGAGACATGGACGTGAAGCAGGAAAAAGGGAAGGAAGACAGACCAAGGGAAAACACAAAGCAAAAGGCAAAACAAAAGAGCTGCCTTTCCTCAAACGAGCAGAGCCCAGTTTAACAAAGCACTGGCATGCTCCAGCTCCTCCACACTCACCCAGGGGCTGGTATTCTCTACATTTTGTGACATGTCTTAGCTCCCTTACTAGTTTCTACATTTTTGAAGAACGGGGAATAATTAATAATTGTTATATTCTGTAACACTTCAAGGTTTACAATAAGGCTCTGTCATATATTGTCTCCTTTATTATTCAAATTAAGGAAAGCATTTATTAAGAATATCTCCAATTGACAATTGAAGAACTGAGTTTCAGAGGTTTAGATTTGCCTAAGATCACATAGCTAATAAGTGCTAAAACCAGGAGTTAGACCAAAGTTCTTTGACTAAACTTCCTACTAAACCAGCACCCATGTCTGGTTAATTCCTGTGTTCACATCTATCACATCTTGGATAGGACCTTGCACATAGCAGATGTCTATTTAGTGAAGAAATAAACATTTCTGACCCTGGCTGGTGTGGTTCTGTTGATTGGAGCATCATCCTGTACAACACAAGGTCGCAGGTTCAATTCCCAGTTAGGGCACACACTCAGGTTGGGGTTTTGATCCTGGTGGGGCATGTGCAGGAGGCAACTGATCAATGTTTCACTATCACATTAGTGTTTCTTTCTTTATCTCCCTCCCTTTTCCTCTCTCTCTCAAATCAATAAAAGCGTGTCCTCAAGGTGAGGATTTTAAAAAAAGAGAAAGAAATGTTTCTGGAAGAAAGCACACTTCATGTTGAGATAACTTGCAGGAATCACTTCAAGTATTCCTGTTAAATTATATCATGTCCAATGTGACTCTTCATTGTACTTCATCAGATATGTTATATGTGGTTAATCTCCATTGCTTTGATTTTCCTAATGTCTCCAGACATTTTCCTACATGGGAGGGGCCAGTTATAGGAAGATAGTCTGTCTCTGTAATAGCTTACATTTCATAATCTCTCTGGAAGTTGGAGTTGGCTTACCCCATTGGGTGTGATGGTTAAACTGGTAGAACTAACATTTGTAGTATATGCACCAGAGACCAGGCCATCATATTCTTTAATCCCCTCAAAATGTGAACCTCTATTTTAGAATTATAAGATAATCAGAGACATTTTATATCTTGAATAATTTTCTCAAGATGGTTTGCTGATAAGTGGGAGAATAGGAATTAGGAATGCAAACTGAGGTTAACTTCATGTAGCAAACATCTGTGGCTCACCCATCTGGTTCCATGGGTGAAAATGCATTGTTCTATGAATTTCATAACAAGGTGACCGTGGAAAAGATGACAGGATACAGGCATAGATTACAATGTAGAGCAAGCATGTTAAACTCAAAGGCTAACACAGGCCAAATAAACAAGGTTTAAATTTATGAGGGCCGCAACAAAAGCTTTAATATTTATAGAAATGTAGGTTTATTTCGATAGAGATGAGCTGAATAAAAAGGGCTAAAATACATTAACCTAAAATAATAGAACATTTTAATAAAAATTAATAGTTTTTCTTGAACATTAACTTACCAGACACCGAATAACTGCACAAATTAATAAGCGTAACACAAATAAACTTTTTTTTGTTCTCTGAAAGTGAAATATTTCCTGTTGCACACACCAAATAAGTCAGTCCAAGACTAATGACATGTCAATCGGCTGCTAAAATATTCACTGCTAGTATTAGTGGAGAGAAATGGTGTGCCTGCGCATAAAGTATGTAGGAGAAATGAATGCAACATGATTATAGTAATCAGTCATTAGCAAATGTTGTAGTTCATTATTAAGAATGATGTATAACAAGATATTGTAAAAATTAAGTTATGACCATTTTATTAAAACCTTTCTTATATACTGTTATATTGGCTGGACCTCAAAAATATTCATTGTTGACTGTATGCGGCCCAAGGGCCACGAGTTTGGCATGCTTGATGTAGAAGGTTGAAGGACAACGTGAGGAGTAGGCAACAGTAAACATTCTTTCAAGGAGCTTGTCCACAGAGGGAAGAAGTAACATAGGACAGTATCTGGAGGAGGATCACATATAAGTGTTGTGAATATTTTCTCCCAGTCTGAGGCTTATTGATTGATTGATATAATCATGTCTCTCTATGAGCTGAGTTTTTTTTTGACGGAATCCAATTTATCATTTTTCCTCTTTATGATTAGTGCACTCTTTGACCCCTCAGTGAAATATTTGCCTACCCCTAAGGTTATGAAGATGTTCTGTGTTTAATTCTAGAAGTGATATAATATCAGCTCTGTGTTTAGATCTATGATTCATCATAAATTAATTTTTTGTATGGTGACAGGTAGGAGTTACAGTTCATTTTCTCTATGAATACCCAATAATTCTTTCATCAATTTAAAATTTTTTTCGCTCTTGATTTACTTTGCTCTCTTGTCAAAAATTATTTCACTACATAAGTGTGGGTTTCTGTCTAGCCTCTGTAGTCTATTCCATTAATCCATTTGCTTATCCATTTGTCAATACCTTATTATCTTGATTAGCATTTTGTCTTGGTTCTAATTATTCAGTTTTAAACTAATGTTAGTTTATTTGAATGTCCATAATTATGTAGACATTTGCCATTGTTTTATTTTCCTTTTGTTGTTGTTGTTGTTGTTAATTCTCATCAGATGATTTTTTCCCCCAATGATTTTTTTTTTTTAGAGAGAATGGAAGGTTGTGGGGAAGAGAGAGAGATAGAAACATTAATGTGAGAAAGACACATGGATTAGTTGCCTCCCACATGCACTCTGACCAGAGTTTGGGATCAAACTTGCAACCCAGATATTTGCCTTTGATCGGGAATCAAACCTACAACTCTTTCATCTACAGGCTAATGCTCTAACCACTTGGCAAATGGCCAGGTTCATTGTTTCCTTTTTGTTTTCACTTATTCATTCTTTTTAAAAAATTTATCTTGCCCTAACAGGTTTGGTTCAGTGGATAGAGCATTGGCCTGTGGACTCAAGGGTCTCAGGTTCAATTCCAGTCAAGGGCATGTACTTTGGTTGCGGGCACATCCCCAGTAGGGAGTGTACAGGAGGCAGCTGATTAATGTTTCTCTCACATCGATGTTTCTAACTCTCTATCCCTCTCCCTTCCTCTCTGTAAAAAATCAATAAAATATGTTTAAAAAATAAAATAAAATAAAAAATTTATCTTTATTGTTGAAAGTTTTACAGATGCCCCCCTTTCCCCCTTTGATTCCTTTCACCCCATTCATTCTGCATTTATTAAATATTTATTGAATACCAGCATTGTGATAGCCACTGTGGTTGTTAGCAAGAAACAGCAATAAATTAAGTAAATGTAATTTCTGTCTTATGGAACTATTAGTGAGAGAGAGAGAGACAGAAAAAATCTCGATTATGCGATGAGCTAAAAATTACTCAGTCAATAAATATTTATTGAGCACCTACTATCAGCTTGGCAGTGTAAAATACCGAGCTCATAGAATTTCAGCTTTGCTAATGCAAATGTAAGCTCTCCATACCTGATGTCACCTACATAATATCTTTCCCAAGCTACACATTCACTGCTAATTAGTTGGATCCTTATCTTTTGAACATTTTCCATTAAAAAAGCACAATAATATAAATAGTAATACATTTAATTAGCATACTAGTAGTGCTTTCAACTTTTCCAAGTGGTAGTACATCTATTATCTTGGTGTTTTTCTTTGCATTTTCTGTGAATTTAGGAAAAGCAAAAAGTTTTCATTTGGCAGAGGGACAAATAGGTCACCATCAAATGGCTAGGGCTGGAAGCCTTCCCCTTTCCCATTCCTCCCCATTCTCTTCCTGCTTTCTCCCCCCCATTACTCTCTCTCCCTCTCCCTCTCTCTCTCTCTCTTTCTCTCTCTCTCTTCAGCATCTTATCAGTACATACTGTACTTGGAAGCTTTCCCATTTCAGGTACCACTCCCAGGCTCCATGTTAAGCTGCCACAATGGTACCTTATGTTGAAAGACTACAATAGATTGTCAGTGTTATCTTCAAGTGCTCAAGGAGATTTATGAATGGGGATGGAGAAAAGAATCACGATCATTTTCACTATTATAGCTGCCTGCAGTAGATTCATAATATTTCTGACACTTTCTTCATCCTTTTTGCCAGGCAGCAGCTGTCAGGGGAAGGCTGCCCCTTCCCACCCAGCTTTGGAATGAAGTGATAAAAGTGTCAGAAAGCTCATGCTGAGTGCAATCTTCTGCCTTGTAAACAGTTTTCATTGATACATACATTAAAGTTTGCTGTCTTTTCTTAAGGCCTCCATAAAGGTGCTTGAAAACCATCACTGTCCTTGATAAATGTGTCCTCTGTTATGGGACTTTTAAGGGTATGGGCTTGTTTAAAGAAGAAAATATATAGACGTGGTTAGATATATTGAGTCTCATTTGACAACAGGCTGATCAGGGTACCAGGGATGTTGCTTTTGTATGAAAAAATCTACACCAGAGTTCTGGATTTTCATGAGTTCATCTTCCAAATCTTAGCTATGGTAAATTGTGCTGCTATGAACATAGGGATGCATATATCCTTTCTGTTTTGTGTTTCTGTTTTCTTGGGATATATTCCTAGTAGTGGGATCGCAGGGTCAAATGGGAGTTCCATTTTTAATTTTTTCAGGAAACTCCATACTGTCCTTCATAGTAGCTGTACCAATCTGCATTCCCACCAGCAGTGCAGGAGAGATCCTTTTTTTCCACATCCTCTCCAGCACATGTCGTTTGTTGATTTGTTGATGACAGCCATTCTGATAGGTGTCAGATGATACCTCATTGTTGTTTTGATTTGCATCTCTCGGATGAGTAGTGACTTTGAGCATGTTTTCATATGTCTCTTGGCTTTCTGAATGTCCTCTTTTGAAAAGTGTCTATTTAGGTCCTTTGCCCATTTTTTGATTGAATTGTTTATCTTCCTTTTGTTAAGTTGTATGAGTTCCGTATAAATGTTGGAGATTAAACCTTTATCGGTAATAACATTGGCAAATATGTTCTCCCACCTCGTAGAGTATTAATAGCTGATTGGGATGTGGTCAGGTGAGCATAAAATGTTACTGGGTAGGACTGTACACTGTTCCAGGACCCACCAGGAACAGTGGGTTTTGACTTATTTTGTTTCTTCCGAACCCTAAGTAACATGCATTCTGTTTACTCTTCAAAATCCATCCTAAAAATAACTTGCACAGACCACAGTTTCTCAGAGGCTTATATACAACTATCCAGCCTTCATTGTTTTCATTCTCCAGCCCTAATGGTACCTACAGCTAACACACCACAACTTGGCACTAAGCTATGTACTACTTACCACAGTTTGCACCAGGTCTGATCATTCATTCTCTGTCTCCCAGGGAACAGAGACCTGGAATGAGCCCTTAAAATGCTAGAATCCTGTGCAGCAAGATAGAGATTGGCAATCTATTTCATGATTTCTTCAACTGTGCTCTGAGGTGCATGTGGAAAAGCACAGTGAGAGGGAATGCCAGCAGACAGGGCTTCGAAGCCAGCCACCCCTCTTCAATTAGAGTCACCCTCCTTTGATCTATTTTTTATTGAGGTGAACTTTAGAAGACATCCTTTTGGTTTTAAAATGTCCTCCAACTAAGGGAAAGTTTTGAGAACTCTAATCGAATTTAGTTCCTCATTTTACAGACAATTAATCTGAGGTACAGCAGATTGACTGTCTCAGCCATTGTGACAAAGATAGTGTGAGAACTAAATGCCTTTTTTTCTACCAGAAGTCCACCTGCTTTATCTCACACAGTTCTCACCACTGACTTGTAGAAGAGGCATCACTGTTGTTCCCCTTTCAAAATTCAGGAATAATCAAAATAAAACCACACAACTAGCTCAAGCTGTGCCAGTTAGCAGGGGTGAGGTTATATCCCTAAAGTACCTGCTCATCCCACTGGACCTCACTGTCACAGAAGGTTTAGGGGCTCATGGAGCTGGACCATGAAGATCATTTAGTTGAGCCACTTTCGTGATTTGTGTGGCAGGAAAAGAGCCTAGACCTCTAATCATAAACCCATTAAAGGCTGGTTACCATTATGATGTGGAACATCCATTAGGGATTCCGTGAAAACTGATTTAAGTAAATCTGTCATCTCTATATATAAATGCCTAAGGTAATGTTATGAGCAGTTGACCAGTCACTATGACGCGCACTGACCACCGGGGACAGATGCTCAATGCAAGAGTTGCCCCCTGGTGGTCAGTGCGCTCCCACAGCAGGAGTGCTGCCCTGGCAGCCCACCAGCCCAGAGGCAGCCATTCACTCCCTCAGTAGTCCTGCAGGTCCAATCTCTAGAGAATGGGCCAGACACCAATGGTCCAATGCAGCTGGAAGGATTCAAACAGCACTGCCTTCCTCCTGGAAGTCGGCTTCAGGCACTGTGGCTGCTTCCCCTCCCTAGACACTCTGCAAGGAAAAAATTATATAATAATGACCACCAGGTGGCTCCCGAAAACCGGGGCCAGCAAGGCATCTTGCTGTACACCTGAAGGGCCAATTGCATCCCGGCCCCATCCCCACTTCCCTCAGGTTAGGCACCAGACGCAGGGCTCATGGTTGGTGAGTGCCACTGCAGTGGTGTGAGCCTCTTCTGATCAGGAAATGGCTGGGCAAGTCCAAGGCAGGCGCAGCAGGGCTGGGATGAGTGGGAGTGGCAGGCAGGAGCTACAAGCTACATTGAACTGCTGATTTTGGCCCGATCCCCACAGACCACACTGAGGGACCTCACTCATGCATGAATTCATGCACTGGGCCTCTAGTTTGGTCATATTTTAAACATAGTAGTAACTCCTCCTAAAATTTATGTATTTGACTGTAATAAACATAGTATCTGTTTCTCTACATCCCCAGTAAGACTTCCTCTATATACTAGATTCTTATGTAATGCATGGTCCTGCCAAAATTGTGCCATGAGGCATTTACTCTACTGCTGTCTTCTTTTTCCCATGCACTGTACTAAAAACTTTAGTTTCCCTTCACATTCCCTCTCCTTTGTGTCCAATAGATTTCCAGACCAGCTGGGTTTTTTCTAGAAGCACAGCCATAAGTGGTTTTGGATAAGTGCTTTAATTCTGTGAAAGCCCATTTATAATTCAGAGAGACTAAGTTAGGCCAAATCAAATTAAGGGTTTGCAAAGATCCCAGTGTTTTTTTTTTTTTTTTTTTGGGGGGGGGGGCGTTTCATCAAGAGGCTTTCTCTGAGAACTAAGAGGGATTCCTAATCTCTTTTCCCCTGGACACCATGACCCTGAATCCAAGGCACTGTAGGAAGGTGGTACATAAGAAAGCTGAGGAAGGGAACTTTCAAGTTTCAAGTGGCTGTTAAATATTTTACTCTTGCATGCCTTTAGAGTAGCCACTGGTGCCAGCTAATGTCTCTTTCTATTAGTTATGTGTGTCATAAAACTGTCTAACTGATGAAAATTTATAGGGATACCTTTACTCGTCTTCCTACATGATACTTCTCCTCAGCTCAGTAAGCATAGCAGAATTTCTGAATTCTGATAATGTGCTTCAGGGCTTAGATATAGGGAGAGGTAGAAAATTGTCCCCTAAGTAAGCAACTATTTAGAAAAGGGGGAAGGTGAGCATGAACTCTGTGGTGTTGGATTGGGATCAGAGGTATTGATATGAAGTCCTGGTTTTCTAATATATGTACAAAATCACAGACTCAGAGATAATTATAGGTGTGTGTGTGGACATGGGCTAATACACACCTATGTATTTCCTAGCTCTGCCCTGTGAGAGGGCCTAGAAGAGATGGCACTCTAGCAGCAACAGGCACACCTGGTGCCAGATCTGGGTTTTTAAATAGCATTCTTCAATGAAAGGAGCCTGGGCTTTTTCACTAGGTGATTGATTCCTGGGCTGAGGGAAGAAATATGAGGTGATCCAGGAGTATCTGTGGGGATACAAGGTCAGAAGTGCTCAAATAGCATGGGGCACACTGAAAGGGCATGGCGCTCTTGGCCAGAGCCAGAACAATCCAAACAACAAAAAAACAGTACTGGCTTATGGTCCATAAAATAAAATAAATATTCATGAACATAGGCTAATATAAATAATTGAATAGATAAATGCATAAGGAAGAAAGGATAATAATTCCTTACAAAATAATTCCAATTAATCATTGTAAAAGGAATATGAAAAAATATATAAAATTAACATTAGAACACCACAGTAATCATTGTTTCAGGTAAGGTCCACCAATGGGTGCTAAAATTAGTGGTTAAAAGTTTTAGAAGAGAAAGGATATTTGCATAATCTAAAACTATCACTTTACAGTGCTGAACTCCTGCAGGCACCATCTTCGACTCTGACATTAGGTACCCCTGGCATGATACACTGCGATGCACTCGCCAAGGTGGCGAGATTTAGCGCATCTTGCCAAAAATGTATGACATCGATCTGATCACTATTGAATATCAAACAAGCTCAGACTGACGGACAGTCTACAAAATAGCTGACCAGTACTCTTTAAAAGTATCAAGGCTGTGAAAGACAAGGAGAGTTTGAGGAACTGTGACAAGACTGAGGGAGGCTAAGGAAGCATGACACCTAAATGCTGGACTCTAAAACAGAAAAAGGCCATTGGGAAAGTACTAGTGAAATCCAAATAAAGTCTGGAGTTAGTTAAAAGTATTATGTCAATGTTAATTTCCCAGTTTCAGTCACTGTACAGTAAGCTATATAAGATGTTAAAATTATAAAACTGAGTAAGTTGTATATGGGAGTTCCCTGTACTATTTTTGCAACTGTACTGTAAAATTATTTCAAAATTAAAATTAAAATTATAAGTAAGCATCCAGCTAGTACATTTTCTTTCACAGTGAAATTTGATTAATTGCAATCCAGCTAACTGGAACCTTGAAGTGTTGGAAATTTTCTGCATTTGGTAGGAAACATGACAAATAAGCTGTGACACAGGATGTATTCAGAAAATTCACTTTCAAGGGAGAGCCTGGAGTTCGTGTAGGTCCAGTGGAGTCTACTGGCCTGGATTCTGAAGTGAGCCCCGCCCACCCTTTCAGTCCAGACTCTTCCTCCATTGGTAAGCCAGACCCTGCCACTGGTTTCCGAACCCATCAGGCACTTCCACATCTATACTTTGTTTATACTCTTTCCTCAGCCAGGAGCTGCTTTTTCCTTCATCTGTGCACTTTGGGGTGAGACAGAGCTTTGTCTGAATGATGGATGGTCCTACCAAAAATTAGCTATATGAGTCTAAGCAAATTACTTTCCTCTCTGAATGTCAGTTTCCTCCTCTGTAAAACATGGGCACTAATCTTTATCCTTGGGGAATGTCAATGTGTTTAGTGTAGTGGTTGATTTTCATAGGCTATAATGGTAGTCCTACAGTTGGTGTGAATGATGGAAGGCTCGGCTGTGGCACATTTCCTGTGACATTCATTCATTCATTCATTCATTCATTCATTCATTCATGTATTCATTCAATGAAAATCGGTTGAAATCTACTCTGCCAGGCACTATGCTAGACCTTAGAATACAGCGGTCAGCAGGGCAGACTCACCCCTGGCCAGCACAGTTTACCAGGCCTAATATGGGAGACAGGTATCAAACACATCATTGCAAGTGTGAGCAGGATGAGAAGAGGGGAAATGGTTTTACTTGTAAAGCCTGCGGTGATCACACTGATTAGAATCAGTTACTCCTTCCTCTGCTTTCCACAGCAAGGACAGATGGTTGATATTCACTGATTTCCTCTGGCTGAGCAGCATCCAGGGCAGGTACCCTTCAGATAGCTTATTTGCTACCACATACAAAACACAGTTTTCTGGAAAACCATGTAGATAGTGCCACTTTCCGTGCACTCAGTGTCCTAGTTAACTGAAATTAACTTTAATTCTTCATCAGTGCTACTCGCTTCATCTGCACTCGACTGAAATCTCTCTGGGGCCTAGTTTGGGCTAGGTACTTCGTTAGACTTTGGCCTCAATGAGCTCCCAGATTATTGTTATGAAGGTACATAATTCTTACAATGCAATGTGATGAGCTAAACCTCAAAGGGGGGAACATTAAATTCTGTCATGGGGCAGAGGTCAGGGAAAGCCTAACCTAGGAGGTGATTTGATCTGTGTCTAAAGGAAAACAAGACTACTTTCTGGGAAAAGGGCCTGCATGTCTTTATGTAGAAGAGCAGAGGAGATATTACAATATAATATATTAATATATATATATATATTAATATATGTATATATTAAATAGGCAGTTGTACATTCCTGACCAATCGCTAGTCATTTTCCTTCTGCCCTATTGGGTGGTGGAGACTGCTGCGTAGGCCTGAGCAGGACCACACCCGATGTTCTGTGCTGACTGTCCTGAGTGTTGTGTTTGGGCTGTTTGTATTTATATTCCTCAGGTTTGCAGCAGATCTGGGTGATTCTATTCTTTGTTCAAGTGTTAAGTTTCTTTTGACTAATATCTGCATATGAGTCACTCCCCAAGCTGTATCTGTTTGTGCTTATCATATCTCTTTCAGGCATTTCCAGACACCTCCTGCCTCTCAAACGCTTCTCTGTTGTGGGTGTTTTGCAGAGAGCAGGTCCTTCCCAGAAGCCTCAAGCTCCCATGTCCACCATGAAATGTATCAGCAATCTATGCACCATGAGGGTAGAAATTCCTGCCCTGGGATGCTTACCCAAGTTTCCTTAACCTTGTTTTCCCAGAAGAGTCAGGCCACAGGCCGGCTGAAAGGGCACATATGTATATACTGCACCCAGAACTTCCTTCAGAGTCTGCTTTTTATTGTAAAAGCAAACAATAAGGACGCTACAGCGAGAATTGTAGAAAGAGCTTTAACCTGGGAGTTAGGTTATTAAGCTCTACATCTATCTCTTATGATCCACTGTGAGTAAGCTTTAACCTCTCTAAATTCCAATTGCCTTTCTGTTGAATGGCATCAGAATAGTTGAACATGACCATCTCGTAAAAGTCAGATGAGACAATGAACATGAAAATACTCTGTAAACTCCAAAGAACTATACGAACTTAAACAAGGTATTACTTTGAATAATAACCTTAAATTATCCTGAATATAATGGAATGATTCTTGGTTGACATTTTCAGATTTAAAAATTAATCAGGGCCATGTTTTCCTAGGCAGATTATTGTTATTGTCACGAATTATTAGAAGACAGAAATTGTGATTTGTCTGAGCTTTTATAGATCTATTACCAAAATGCAGAATTTTAATAAGAGATGATGTCATTTGGACAATATCCCTCCTACAAGAGAATGTCTCTGAAATCAGAGGGATAAAAATGCTGAGAAAGCAAACTCAGTGCTAAGAGCTTGTGCTGAGGGGCCAGGCACATGGAGTTTGATCCTGGGGACTTCAGCCCCTTCTGAAGTTTGAGTGAATCCTATATAATAAAGAGGCAAAATGCAAACAGACCATCACTCTAACACACAAGATGGCTGTCCCCATATGGTCAAAGATGGCCACCCCCATGTGGATACAAGATGGCAGCCACAAAATGACTAGCAGGGAAGGGCAGTTGTGGGTGATCAGGCCATCAGGGGAGGACATTTAGGGGTGACCAGGCTGGTAGAGCAGGGCAGGGCAGTTGGGGTTGACCAGGACAGCAAGGGAGGACAGTTAGGGGCAATCAGGCCAGCAGGAAAAGGCAGTTAGGGGAGATCAGGCTGACAAGAGAAGGAAGTTAGGGGTGACTGGACCAATAGGGAAGGGCAGTTGGGGGTGACCAGACTGGCAGGGGAGAGCAGTTAGGGGAAATTGGGCTGGCAGGGGAACAGTTAGGCATCGATCAGGCTGGCAAGGGTGTGATCAGGCTGGCAGGCAGAAGTGGTTAGGGGCAATCAGGCAGGCAGGCAGGCGAGTGGTTGGAAGTCAGCAGTCCTGGATTGTGAGAGAGATGTCCAACTGCCCATTTAGGATATCCCTCGAGGGGTCATAGATTGGAGAGGGTACAGGCTGGGCTGGTGGACACCCACCCCCTTCTCCCCCCATGCATGAATTTCATGCCCTGGGCCTCTAGTATTAAATAAAAGAATGCTCTTGAAAAATCTTTAGTAAACTATTCTGTGCTTCAGAATAATTGTAGTTAGTGTCATTAGGTGAGAGATCTTTCATTCTTTTCTAGATTGACACGGGTCAATCATTGCATTAGAGCATAATGGAAAAGACCATGAATTACAGTCAAACTTCCTGAGTTCAGATCCCACCTGGCTCCATTCTTAGCAGCTCAGTGGGCTGGGGCAAGTTCTTGAACCTCTCTGCGCCTCTGTTTTCTCTTTCCTAAAGTGGAAATGACAATTGTATCAACTTCATAGGAGTGTTATGAGAAGAAAATGAGCAAGATAATGAATGAAACACCTAGCATGTGAAGATTAATTCTTTTTAATAGTACACATTTTGTGTGTCCATCATTTCGAAGGAGCCCCTTTTTCTCATGTTTAGAGTAAAGACAAGCCCAAGGAAATGCTGAAACCTGTTATTGTGCAGAAGTACTCTTATCTCAGGAGCTATCTGTTTTCTCTCAGCTGGCTTATTTGTGCAGCTGTTCCAGTGGAGAGGACTTGCTTTTCCTTGCCTTTGCTTGTGCCACCACTGGCTACAACATCCAAAAGCAAGATTTCCTGTATCTTGGGAATGAAATTTCATTGGATGCACACTGAACTAAAAGGGCTTCTTTGTATTCTGCTCATCACATTTTAAATACTGTGGGACCCTGGCCTAGGAGATGCCAGCTTTTGCTCCCAACTCTGCACCCACTCATTTGTGGTCTTGAGCAAGTCATTTCAGTGCCCTGGCTCCCAGTGTTTTCCTGGGTACACTAAAGAAGAGATGATCCATTTAAAGAAATGTGCTCCAATTACCAAAATACATTCTTTCCACATTTTTATATTTAAAATCTTATTTTTTTTATTTATAAAGCAAACAAAAAAAAAAGATGGTGGGAGTAGTTGATAGGTTATTTTGGGATTGTTTGTTTTAATGCCCATTTTGAGGCAGAGTTAAAGCTGGAAATTCTCTGTTGCTACACACACCTACTTCTTCACCTCACTCTGGAAACACCTGCCCTGGATAAGCATTGGGCATGGGTGTGGGTTCTTCAGTGATGGCTTCCTGGGGTGAGCCCTCACCCCAACCTAAAGCCCCCAGGGAGGAAGGACTTTGGGGATTTCACCTACCAGTGTTCATTAGGAAAGTCTAGATGCTTGAGTGCTTTGTAGAATTAGTACAAAGTGAACAAATACAACTTATTTAATGAATAGACATAAGAATGGAGAGTTGAGATCAAATAAGATGAAGAGTTTCAGAAAAATGTCTCCCCATTTTTCTTTCTCCCTCCTTTTGGCACTATATCTCTCATCACCTCCTACTGCATTTATCTATCTACTTCTTCTTTTTAGAATGGAGGCACCCTCCTTTGGGGTAGGGGTTATATCTTGTCCTCTCTATGTCCCAAGTAGTAGTACCTGACTCTGCACATCATAAACACTCATTAAACATAAACCAAATGAATGAATGGATGAGTGGATGATTTCCAAGATCCTTCCAGCTTGCACATTCTGATTTCTCTACCAAAATACTGGATGATTTATTTAAAAATTTCCTCCTCCATTATTTCTGGCTTTTGGGGACAGCATTAAGGTATAATTTATGAAATATCAAAGCATATCCTTCCTTTTTTCTTTTATTCCATCCTTTAGTGTATAACAGACACTGGCTTAAAGTACAATAGAACAAGACAGTCATAATCCCTGCCTTCACAGACCTTACAGTCTAGTTAAGGAGGTAGGTATTAAACAGATAATCACAAGGTAGAAAGTTGATTACAGTTGTGGCTGGTATGAAAGCAGACTGCCTGAGGCAAAGGGAATATGCCTGCTTCCAAAGGTGGAAGACTACAAGTCCAGCTGGGATCTTTCTGTTGGCATTCCTAGAGTTAAAGCAAGCTATGTCACAGGCTGACTGAAGGGTTTCTCCAGAGACCATCCCTACTTAAACACTTTTCTGCCAATCATAATGTCCTACTTACACGAGCTCGCTCAAGTATTATCTCTTCCCAGTAACGCAATCTTCTATCCTCTCCCACCTGTGCTGCCATCTTATTTTTATCCTAATGGAGCACACTTCCCTCTCTATCTGACTCAGCATCATATTAACTCCTTCACTGGCCATCTCTCTCATTTCTTCTTTCTGTTTTCTAGTGTTGATAGATTATGCTTTTGTTGCTGGCCTTTCTACCAACTTGCCCCATCAGCTAATGGGAAGCAATGGATTGTAAATAAATAAATAAATAAAAGCCTGCGTTTTACAGATAGGCAGACTTGAGTTCAAAGTCTAGCTTTACTAATTAACAGTTGGATGAACTTAGGCTAGTGGTCAGTAATTCCAAAAGACCAGATAAGTCAATAAGATGAAGAATCGGTTTCAGAAAAATGTCCCCAATTATTTTCATTCAATCTTGATTGGCTGGATAATGACAGGACTTTTGATGTGAATGGACACTTTTATAACTGCTTTACACATATTCGCTCATAATTTCTCCCAGTATTTCTGGATGAAGAAATCCTCATTCTCATCTCTATGCCCATGTGACACAGGAGAACATGGAAGTGCAGGGAGATAAGGCATGTGCCCAAGGTTGCAGCAGCTCATGAACGTCAGAGCCTGATTGAAACATTGGCATCTCACTCAACAGCCATCATGGTGGCACCTCCTGTTCCCAATTACACTTCTCAGTTTTCTCATCTGTGAAATGAGAACAATAATGTGCACTTCATGGAACTGTATGAGAAGTAAATTACACAGTATGTATAAAATCCCTAGTGCTCTTCCTGCCATTTAGTAGATGAGAAACAAATGCCAGATATGACTCCCTCCTTATTAAAAAATACACATTCTGTCATTTTCCATTTGTCTTCATTTTGTTAACATGTGCCCACTGTGTTCTGCACATTCTTCATTCCATGTAGATATCAAAATGTATTCTGCTTTTCCTTTTATATTCTCTCATCTATGTTCACCTATTTATTGTCTCCTAACTACCATTTCATTGCCTTTATTTAACAAAAACTGATTTGTATCAGGGTAAACCCATATGTAGTTCAAAAGGACAAACAGTACAGCATATTTATCCCCCAAAATATGAGTACCTTCCCAGTCTGCTCCATGTTTAAGTTCTATTCTTCTGCTACTTTCAAATATTTTAGTCTTTTTTTCTAGTTTACATTTATGTTTTAAAATAATATACACATACTCTATGTCTTCATATTTTATTTTATAGAAAAATAACTTCTCTTGACATCTTACCACAGAAGATGAGTGTTTCACAAACAACCACCACCACACCAACCACACACACAACTGTCTCCCACATAGTTTTATTTCAGTCATATCACAGCTTTCAAAAAATAGCAACGCTTGCTCTACATATCATCATAGAGACTGATTTAGACGTGTGTATGTACATATGTAGATCAATATATGTATATAGTTTGTAGCTTAACCAAGTAACACACAATGATTACACTTGGTTCTTCATTTATTTTTTACTTTCCTGGAACTGATAACTGCCTTTAGCTTTCTGTGTCCCATCACTAAATAATCTGACATAAGTGAGACACTATACTCTACCTAACCCCTGGCTTTCAGTACAGTGCCTCACCTCTCCCATCTCCATGCCTCCTGTTCCCAGCTCTGGAGCTTCTCTAGTCCAGTGTATTCATAGAATCAACCTTTGATTTCATTTCTTGGAGTGTGGGAGTGATAGAGACTTGTCAGCATGGGTCTAGGGAGAGATGATGGATCCTTTTGATTGGTGGCTCTTACGGGGGTGGGGGGGGGGGAGGGAGGCTGGGATTTTGTCCCTGAAGGGACACTTGGAAATGCCTGGAGAATTTTCTGGTGTCACAGCTGGAGAGGGGTGCTCCTGGCATCTAGTGAGTGGAGGCCGGGGATGCTGCTAAACCCTTATAGTGCAGGACAGCCTCTAAACAAAGAGGTCTCCTGCCCCAAATGTCATGGGACCAAGGTTGAGAAACTCTGCTTTAGGCAGAATTTCCAGCTATCATCCTGCTTGCACTCCTGCTGTCTCCATCCAGAAGAACCTGACGTCTCTAACTCCTGAGCTTTTCCAAGGCCCCAAAGCATGATTCAGCTGGTTTTCACTGGTACCTCCCTATGCAAGCACTTATGTTCCAGTTATCCCCCATTCAGAAGTGCTCCACCTTTCAAAATACTTTTTAGGACTTCTGGTCCTCTCTTGTCTCCTGTCCCATTTTCCTTGAACTCGTAGGCATAAACCTGTGTTATTCCTTCACTATCTTTTTAGTTGAGTTTTGAGAGGAGGCCAAAATAAATATGTGTGTTCAATATGTCACATTTAACTGGAGTCTACAGTCTTCCTACAACTCTTAAAGAACAATTTTCTCACTTTCTTTTTACAATCCCGTGTCATGAACTTCAAGTTGTTTCTGTATTTATTATGTAAAGATTCTGGGAGGCACTGAGCCTACTGAATTGTCCTCTGAGGAAGGGGAGGAGGGTGTTTCAGTCTATGAAGCACCAGAGCTGCAAGGGCTCTGGATCATCTAGACCAGTGTTTTCTACCCTCAGTCATCACTTGACCATCCCAGCCTCACCCATTTGCCTCTTGTACAAATAATAGTACCAATTAGACACACCTTTAAAACTTAAAATTCCATTTCTCTTCGAAGAAAGCATTGTATTACTATCAATGGAATATTAAAGTCATTTGCCAAAATTAGAAGGTGGCTTTAAAATCAAATACCGTGTATAAGAAAGCCACAGATTTCTGAATGTTAATTTTGTATCCTGATACATTGCCAAATTCATTTATTAGCTCTAATAGTTTTTTTATGGAGTCTTTGGGGTTTTCTATGTACAATATCATATCATCTATGAATGACAGCTTTACTTCTTCTTTTCCAATTTGGATGTCTTTTATTTCTTCTTCTTATCTAATCTCTATGGCTAGCACTTCCAGTACTATGTGGAGCAGGAGTGGTGAAAGTAG
>PVJC01018668.1:0-31032 GCA_004026665.1 Murina feae | reverse complement strand
GGCAGGGCGCACCCAGCCCTGGCCACAGCTCAAAAAAGAGAACAACATGCTGGGGAGGGCAAGAGTCTGAGAGATCAACATAGAGGGGGTGCCTGCTCCAAGCCTTGATGGTGTGCCTGGGGGCAGGTCCCCAGCAGGTAGACACACACAGGAGGACTGCTCCGAGCCTCAGATGCGGCTGGGGGCAGGTCCCCAGTGGCCACACACACACACACAAAAGGCGCCTGGCAGACTGGGGCCATCATAGGACATCCACTGAGGGGTCCCAGACTGTGAGAGGGCACAGACCGGGCTGAGGGACTCCCTCCACCCCGAGTGCACAAATATTTGTGCACCGGGCCCCTAGTATAATCATGATAACGATAACAGACTTGGATTTCTAAAGATTTCCCAGTGTACATAGCGCATTCACCTTTATGATCCCTGTAGACTGCGAGGCTTGAATCCATGCAGGGCAAGTTCCCCTCCTGGGAGACTCCAGGAACACTCTGAAGAGTGCTTGAGCTCAGTGTTTCCCAAGATCCTTGCTAGAAAGCATCATTTGGGCAGTTTTAAAAATTCAGACTCCTGGACCCTGTGGGGAAGGGAGAAAGTCCTCTTTCCCTCCTCTGATTCTATTGGCTGTGTGCATAATAAAGTCAACAGAAGGCAGATTGAAAAGAGAAAATTAAATTTAGTGTCCTGCGCATGGGAATCCCACATACATGAGAGTCGGAGATGCTGCATATGTAAGAGGTTCATAGATGGAAATGGGGATTGAGGTCTGTAAGACAGCCTAAGCTAGGGATGAGATAAGGTGCCTTGGAGGCTTCAGAAGTTCAGTAATTAGTAGTTTTCTATGCCCCATGGGTAGGTCAAAAGAAGTTATCTGTATATATAAAAGGCTAAGTGTCAGTCCGTCCGACCAGTAGCTATGATGCGCACTGACCACCAACTGGCAGATGATCAATGCATGACGTGCATTGGCCATTTAAAAAGAAACACACCACGGGCCTGGTGCCACAAACCAACCCTCGATTTCCCCCAAGTGAGACACTGGCTGCGACACCACTCTGAAGTGACACCCCACCAAATCGCAGCCAACGCTGCCAAGACCCCATGACCCAAAATGCGGCCCAAAGCCCAGCCCAGCCCAGAAACGGTCACTGTGGGCACTGGGTAATGATGTCACATAGCAATGCCTGGCTTCATCTCCCCAGCAACTACCCTCCTTGAAGTTTCTTTAGCCCAGGAACCTGACTTCCTTTATAGCCAGGTGCAAACATTTTATAGCTTAACCAAATGTCTGTGAAGTGTTTTCCCATGCCTCATCTCACTCGATCCTCACAGAAACCCTGGAGTAGGTAGATTGGAGACGTGGTAGAATCCTATTTTCTTTTCATTAGCAAGATGCGAATAGAGATATTAAAATATTTCTTCTAATTAATGTCCTTGTAATGTGTACGGACCCATGCACTGGAACACTAGTCTATGTGAATCTCTAATGTGCAAGGCCTCTAAATTTAAATCCTTATTGGTCCTTTAAAGGGAGGGGTAGAAATTTCTCTTGAGCCTGAAGCTAAAATTGCCTTTAGTTGAAGTAATGTGTACATTATTAAGTCACATCTTGGGGTGGCTCATTTTGGAACCCCATAATCCCAACTAGATCTACTAAATGCAAACACCTAGGACTCTGTGATTATATCCATAGCCCTTGTTGGTTCTTATTACAAGGCTAGAAAACACGGCTGTAATACCACCAATCTGGGGGGGGGAACCTAATGACAAAAGTGCTGGGCATTCATATGGCCTTTCAGAGGCACATCCATAGCAGATGCGAGGGGATATACCAGGCTACATTCTTGGTTCTAGAGTGGTGCTGGATGGTGGTGAATCCTCCAGGACTGAGGAGTGAAGAAGGAGGGACAGGATGTCTCTTAGTAACAGCAATTTGAGCCCTCTGAACAGTCTTGGCCCAGACCTGGGTTGCATCTGATCTAGGTTTGCAGTTTGGATGTGTTTTTCCTCCTGGGATGGTGGTGACAGTGTACAGAGCTGTTCCTCTACTTCACAGAGAATCTCCCAGCTCTAGACAGGGTCCTGGGGAGAAAAAGGTGGTGATGGCGCAGCAGGAGCAGAGGAGCAGGTAGAAGCTGAAATTATAGAAGCTGGAACTGGAAAAACTGCATGTTTCTTGGGTTATAGCAAGCAGCAAGGTATTAGCGATCAACATATATTACTTTGAACAATCCCAATTCATCATACCTCAAATTTTGGTTTTCTGCGGTGATGTTGTGGTAGGCAGTTGGACAGACATGAGCAGAGCAAGGTCAGGTACAGGTTACCAGGGTGGGAAGCCCCAGGTGCCTAGCAATGGACAAAACTGGAAAAACAAAGTTTCCCAGGGAAACCTTTTGTCAGGTAGGATATGCTGGTCATGTGGTTTAACCCCTTGACCTCTCCTCCCCTGGCATGCTGCTAATCATGTGGTAGACCCCTTAGCAAAGGAACAAGGGGGCTGGAGAATAGCCCGTGCATGACCACTCTCTCAAGCATTAAGCCCTAGAGATAACACCTAGGCTTCAGTTGTGTTTTAGCTCGAAGCCCAGAAAAGCAGCAAAAGCAGACAAGCCATGGCTGACCTCAGGACCAGCTGCATTGACTAATGACCCTCTGCCCTGGTGCTGACCAATCAGTAGAGACCACAACCTGAAAGGACCCACCTGGAAAACTGATGCATGTTCTATTGGGATACTCCCCTGAGATCTCCAGATAAATCCTCAAGCTGGAGGGTAAGGTCTCTATATGGAATACTTCCTGGCCTGTCCCCACTTCCTCCAGTGCATTTCTCTCTCTCTCTCTCTCTCTCTCTCTCTCTCTCTCTCTCTCTCTCTCTCTCTCTCTCCCCCCCCCCCCCCCCCCCCCCCCCCCCCCCCCCCCCCCCCTCCCCCCCCCCCCCCCAGCTCCAAGGGCCCTCCTTTTGCCTCTGTAACTTGTTTCCTGAGCCCATTTCTTCCATAGCTCACTTCTTCCTCTGTGGCTTTCTAAATAAACTTTCTCTTATAGTTTGAATCTTGGCTCTGAATTCTTTCTCAGCCAGAACTTGAGTACTGAGATTGCTGAAATAAGGTCCAGACTGACTCCATCAGTCTAACACCTGGTACCATTTTGCCACCAACAACATTAGCTATTATAAAGCAAATTTGAACATGCAATTTCAAATTTCAATTTATGCATTTTTACATTTTTATTTTTTTTAAGTATGTTTTTATTGCTTTCAGAGAGGAAGGGGGAGGGAGAAAGCAAGATAAAAACATCAATGATGAGAATCACTGATCTCCTGCCTCCTGCATGTGCCCTGACCAGTTGAACCGTGACCTCCTGGTTCAGAGGTCAACGCTCAACCACTGAGTTACACTGCCGGGCAGGCAGCCTTTTTATTTTTAGAAGACAAATGATCACCAAATTTAAATAAAACAAAAGTTAGTTTTAAGTTATAAATTATTACTGTATATTTTATGCCTAATAACTTAATTATGTCACTCTGGAATTGATGATTTGAAGAAACATGGAAAATTACATTGGCTATGGCTGTGAATCTAGTGATGTGAAGATTTATATATGTTAATTTGATTCATATGCAAGTCAAAACATGCACATTTTTAATCAGCAGATGGTTTAATATGCTTTTCACACTTGTAAAAAATGAAAAGTTCTGCAAGCTATTTTTTGTCTTGTCATTTATTCTGTCAGCTGTGTTTATGGAGAACCCAGTGGAGGTGGTGCATTTGGGTGCACAGCAGGGTTACAAACACAGTAGAAAATACATCCCTTTTGTAGGCTGTGGAGAGCGGCTACAGTGTTTGGACAGGTTCAAGCCTCAGACTAATGAGAGGGCACAGTCCTCTCATGGCCACGTGCAAGTCCCAGCTTGGAGGGCAGAGCCCTCCCAGCACAATTATAGCCAACAGCTATAGTTGTGAGCGTGAACCTGTGGTCCGAACACGTGGCCCCACGTGGCTGAGTGATGTGGGCTTGAGAGAGTTCAGGTGCATGTGATGGGGTAGGATTGAAACTCATGAGAATGTTGTAAACATCTTGACCACGCCCTTACTTTGCCTCGTGGCATCTGGCTATAAATTAAAGACACGACTTGTAGTCCATGGCACTGTGGCTGTCTCTCCATCTGAGAGGGCAGCGTGCCACTCAGACCCAACTTTCTTCTCTTGTCTGTCTTTTGTCCATCCTTCACCACCCCTTCTCAGGGTCACTGAACCTGGCTGAGCTGATGCAGCATATAAGGCGCCCAATGTGGGCTGAGTATGCATGCCATGGCCATGCCGGCTTGCCACAGTAGCGAAGTTAGGTTTGACAAACCTGAACACAGATTTTTAGGGATTGTTTTTCTAGGATTGTGTTGTTTGAATGTAAATTTTTATTAACATTTTTCCATCACCATTTATTTGCCCCTCTACCCTCTTCTTCCTCCACCTGCTCCCCTACACCCACAATGTACCCACTGTTGTCCATGAGTTCCTTTTTTTCTTTTTGCTTAATCCCACTGTGTTATTTGAACTTTTAAGACTCAAGTAGATTTTCTGTGTATGAGAATTTTAGAGCTACTTTATAATAATTTTTGTTTGACCCTCCATTGCCATTTTTAATTAAAATTGTTCATTCATTCATTCACTTACTAATTCACTTATTCAGTAAATAATATTATGCACCTAGTATATGTGGAATACTTGCAAGACGAGCTAGTACAAAGAAAACGTGATCCTGCCCTAGCTGGCTTGGCTCAGTGGATAGAGTGTTGGCCTGCAGACTAAAGGGTCCCAGGTTCGATTCCGGTCAAGGGCACATACCCAGGTTGCGGGCTCAGTCCCCAATAGGGGGTGTGCAGGAGGCAGCTGATCAATGATTCTCTCTCATCATTGATGTTTCTATCCCCCCTCCCTTCATCTCAGAAATCAATAAAAATATATTTAAAAAAAAGAAAAGAAAACCTGATCCCTGCCCTCAAGGAACTTACAGCCTAACAGAAAAAGCAGCTGAACTACTGAAATGAAACCTCAGGTTGTCGGCTTAGAAGCTATGCACTCACCTCCATATCTCCAACTCACCTAAGACGTGTTGGATTCTTGTAGAAGGTTCGATATGGGCCAGAGCTCCTCTGAGAAGGCAGAAACACAGGTGTCTGGTCTCCTGAGTAAGATTCTATGCTAGAGAGGGACCCCAACCTCCTGATGCTCTTTCTAGAAGAATGTTTCTGCCTTTGTTGGATTGTTCCTGACCAATTAGTGAACAGTAAGTTTTCTAGGGAAGCTCCTTGCTTAAAGGAATGCTTGGATAAATCCCTCTGCAAATGTAATCACCTCTTTAGTTTAATAATTCTATTAGATTTCCTAAAGTGAGAACACACACAACCCATAGCCTTAGAATGCATTTGTTGGTCATTTAATTTTGATGGCCTTTAGACTTATGAAAGAAACTTATTTCAATATTTTGAACTATCCCTCAGTTTGCTATTTGTTATAAGTGTACACTTTTTATTATGGTAAAATAGACATAAAATTTACCATTTTAACTATTTTTAAGTGCTCAGTTCAGTGGCATTAAGTATTCAAAACATTGTGCAAACATCATCGCTATCCATTTCTAGAACTTTCCCTCCCAAACAGAAACTGTTTACCTATGAAGCAAAACCTCTCATTCCCCTGCCCCTCAGTCTCTGGTAGCTTCTACTTTCTGTCTCTGTTCTCGGAACTTCATGTAAGTGGAATCATACAGTATTTGTCCTTTTGTGTTTGGCTTATTTCACTTTGCATAATGTTTTCAAGTTTCAATTTTATATTGTAGCTTGTATCAGGATATCCTCCTTTTTAAGGCTGAATAATATCCCCTGATATATATTCATTCATTCACATATTTAGTAAATAGTATAATGCATATACATATACTTCACATTTTGCTTGTCATTTATTTGTTGATGGTCACTTGGGCTATTTCCACCTTTTAGCTTTGGTGCTGCTATAAGCATTGGCAGATAATTATCTGTTTAGGTCCCTACTTTCAATTCTTTGGGGTATGTATCTAAGAGTAGAATTGCTGAATCATGTAGTAATCCTGTTTAATGTTTTGAGGAACTGCCAACTGTTTTCCATGGCAGCTGCACCATGTCGTTTAGTACAAACTTTAAAACTTATTCTTTCAGAGTCTTAACTCATTCAAATAAATGATTCAGATAGAAGACATCCAGTCTTGATTAATAATTAGTTTTTGTTCCTAGTAATTGTACCTTAATGTTACTACTACAGTAAAGAAAAAGGAAAAACAGAATTGGAAGAGGTGTTTATTTATGATTCCATTCTCGTCATTGTTTTGCACACACATTGCACATTGTTGGAATTGTAGCACTTAATCCACTTTCACTTGTCTTACCTCTATTTGTTCCAGTTGCATTCTTAGGGCAAGAAGTGTGAATGCAGGTGCTTTAATGGGAGATGTGCTCATAAGATTTGTTGTTGACTCAATTGATTCTGCAAACAAAGCTTAAAAAGATAACTGATGAATCAGCTACGACGAGTCCCTGTTTCTGGAAATTAAACTCCACCGGTTACAGCTCCATTGCAAAGAAATACAACACAGAAGCAAAGTTTTAAGGTTTTTAAAGGAAACTATATGGTAAAAGAAGAGTTACTGAATATGACTAACATGCCTCATGTTAAAAGGGGGTAGGTTTCATAAGGACTTGATTTATGCTGAACTGAAAAATAATGTGATTTGCGATGGAGGGTGGAGTTTGTGGGGTGGGAGTGGCAGGCTGAGATGGTTTGGTGATGCTGGGGAGGTAGGAACGTAAGGGAGCATGATGCGAGCTCGCCTTATCAGAACGGAAATAAAAGACGGATCTGTGGGGGCAAAGGGAAACACTCAAAGGGTGGGCACACGGGCCAATGAGGTTAGAATGCTGACTGATAATCCCATTCTGGGGACTGAGATGGATTTGCTTCTGTTCTGAGAGCAGATTTCTCTGTGCTAGTGTTGGGCACTGGCAAGTGGAAGATATAATAGGGTTAAGGCTTTTTTTTCTCTGAGGAATAAAATCCATCATCTAATCTAATAAAAGAGTAATATTGAAACTGACCGTTTCTACGGGATGCCTAAGCCACGCCCACCAGCCAATCAGAGCGGCTGTATGCAAATTAACCTAGCCAAGATGGAGGCCGGCAGTCACAGAGCTGGAGTAAATAGCAAGCTTCAATTGCACTAGCAGTAAACTGTCTGCCGGCCGACTGGGTCTCTCTGTGCTCCAGGCAACCTATTTGCAACATTGTTTCAATTATAGAAGCCTCAGAGCTGAAGCAAACAGCAGGCTTCCGTTGAACCAGCGATGGAGGAAATTCTGCCTAGGCTGGCTGGGCACATCTACTAAGGCAACGTTTTTCAATTATAGAAGCCATGGAGCTGAAGCAGACAGAGGGCTTGTTACTTACCCAGGCCTCGGCTTAAAGGAACAGTGTATCAATTATAGAAGATAAATAAACACCAGAAACCTGCTTCCAGCCAGCCTTGCTGGGACATTGGGTCAATGGGAGCTGTGGGCAGCCTGAAAGCCTGAAAACGGCTCTCAGACCCACACCCAGGCTGGCCACACCCCAATGGGTGTGGGTGAGGGACCCCACTGGGGGGCTTGGCCAGCCTGCAAACAGCCATCAGCCCCTCACCCAGGCTGCCCAGGTACCCCAGTAGGAACCCAAAACCTGAAGGGACTCTGGGAAGCCTGAAAACGCCCCTCAGCTCCTCACCCAGGCTGCCCAGTCACCTCAGTAGGGTCCCAAAACCTGAAGGGGCTGTGGGCAGCCTGAAAAAGGCCCTCTGCCCGTCACCCAGGCTGACCAGGCATGCCAGCAGGTGGACATCCCCCGAGGGGTCCCAGACTGTGAGAGGGCACAGTCCGGGCTGAGGGACCTCCCGAGTACACAAATTTTTGTACACCGGGCCCTTAGTGTAAAAATACTTATTAATGAATAAAATATATCGAATCATTGACAACAGCTTCTTTGGAAATGTCATGGGTAATTCTTTAAAAATGTTTCCTGTGGCTCAGCTGGTGTGGTTCAGTGGCTGAGCATCAACCTATAAACCAGGAGGTCATGGTTCAATTCCTGGTCAGGGCACATGCCTCGGTTGTGGGCTGGATCCTCAGTGTGGGGCACGCAGGAGGCAGCTGATCGATGATTCTTTCTCATCACTGATGTTTCTATCTTTCTCCCTGTCCCTTCCTCTCTGAAATCAATAAAAAATATTTTTAAAAACACTTCCCGTGTTTTCTAAATATTCTATGATAAGGATACCTTACTTTTGAAATCAGAAAAAAGTTAACATTTATTTTCCCTGAAAATACAGTTTTTAAGTAGGAATTTTTGGGTCTAAGTGATAGGAGCTGGCATTGTCTAATCAGAAAGGAAATGCACTGGAAGAAATAAGCTAGCTATGGGACTGGGACGGTAGAAGACCCAGGAGATTCCCAAAGGTCTCAAGGGCAGCCTCAGGCTTGTCTGGGGCTGTAATCAATGAACTTCAGGTGGTTTTCTTTGTCGTTTACTCTGTCTTCTCAGTAATATTCAGGGAGCTTCTGTTTGACCAAATTCCCATTATGCACTTGGCCCTGGTAAGGTGAGGGTAGGACCTGGCACCTGATTCGCAGGCCTAGTTATTTCCAAAAAGCCCGGGGGGGCGAGGGGGGGGCGGGGAGGGGGAGGGAAGAAAACCCAATGCTCACTTTGCAATATTTTGGAAAAGATAGAATTCATTTTATTACATAAGCCATTATAATTGATTTTTAAAAGTGAAACTGTGTTCTGCATATGCTTGTCTAATCCTGTTTATTAGATGCACTTTCTCTTTACATTCTTCCTGGGGCCCTGAAACCTGGGTATGTGTGGGCACAGGGCAAGAGGGCATGTGGGTGGTACTGATTTGGGGGAGCAGTATTTTTAGAGAAATTTAACATTTTAATTTCAACTAAGGAATGGTAGGTGCAATATTTAATTCATTAAATAGAACAAAAATACACTTTTATATTATGACCAATTTTTAAAAAACGTCATTTCATAATGGACTTGAGGTCTGATGACCTCTTGTTTTAATCAAGGTTCTTTGATTTGCCCACTTCAAAGTGGCTGAAGCCCAAAAGGGGTGTGATGGAAGAATTCCATCTAAGACTCTCAGGCACAGGGTCCTCTTGGAGAAATCCAGAAGTAGACAGAAGGCCTTGGCAGGGCCGGAAGCCTTTCAGAGCATAAAGAACACACCATTTGCACGTCCCACACCCAACAGGCTGCTGCTGTTTCTCTCCGTGCCTGTGCTTCCTTCCTCTTTCTGCAGAGTGAGCGTGTTGGCTTCCTCCTGGAAACGCAGGCTCCCAGCTTTCCTAAGAACATCACCTCCATTTCAGCCGCACACAGGGATTGCTGTGCTGCTGAATCCCAGCTGCAGTGAGATTCTCTCGGGCTGGCCCCACTGGATCTCTCCAGGTCTGTCAACCATGAGTACTTAGGGGCTGGAGGTGGGGGAGCACTTTGTGGGTGAGAAGTCTGAGAGAAAGGGGTGGGTAAGTCTTGCCAAAGAGTGCTAAAGCCTCTCCATCCCTCACCCCCATATTGTGTAAGAGAGACAGGAACAGTTGGGAGAGCGAGGGGAGGGGAAAGTAGAAAAAGAAGTGATGCTGAGAGAAACGTGGAAATACTGGTGGTTTTTCAAGAGAAAACCAAAGGGTTGGGGGAGAACATCAGAAGGAAAGTGTTGAAGTCATCAAACTCTCAGCTGCATGAAACGGAAAACCTTCTCACGGTGCTGTCACCAGGCCAGGTCTCTCCTGAGGGGAAGTCCCGAGGTCGGCTTAGGTCTGCCTCACAGCGATATCATGAAGGCCTGGGTTTTCTGTTCATTTTCTCACTCGGCCATTCTTGGTCTGGTCTTTATTGTGAGGTTGTAGAGGATTCAGGCGTCACATCTAAACACAATTCAATCCAAGGCCAAAACGAAACCATTTCTCAGATGTGAGGAAACCCCAGCTGAATCTCCTCATGGGTCACTGGCCAGAACTGGGTCACATGCCCATTTCTGAACCAAACTTTGGCAAGAGCCATTCACCTCCTGGAGCTTTGGTTTTCCCAAAGCATATGGCTGTTAAAAGAGTGGGGGCACTGAAATGGCACTGGGGCTCTGAGAGGAAGGAGGCACATAGGCATCATGGAGTGCTGGCTCCAGAGAAGGGAAAGAATATAGGACTAGAGGAGCAAGAGGGAGAAGGGAGAAGGGAGAAGGGAGAAGGGAGAAGGGAGAAGGAAGAAGGGAGGCAGACAAGCTCATTAAACTTGGTGTCTTAGGTTAAAATGCTGTTGTCATAGCTTGCTGTTCAGCCAGGTAACTATTAGAAGAACATGCTTTACCTGTTCTTTCTGCCAGTTGCCAGGCTGATGAGAAATTTATTGAGTAAACTTATTAACCATTTTTCAACCTTGGAATTATAAAGGAAATGGCCGAAACAAGTCTCCAGGGAGAAAATTACTCACCTTTTTCTCCTTAAAATAGACCAGAATTTATGGAGTCATGAAAGAGTTGTGATGAAATAAATATAATGATTGCCTTTGTTTATTATTTTAATCTTCATAATTATAAAAGCAACATAACTTCATTAAAAAAACCCTGGAAACCAGAAACTTGAAACTAAAATCACCCACAATCACACAATCTAACAACTGTTAATATTTGTCAAGAATTAACTCGATATAATTGCTTATGATTTTATAGAGTGATTTATTTTTAAAAACATGCACATCATATACATGGTACAAAATTTGAAAACAACCAAAAAGGTACATTAAAAAATAAAGCATGCCTCCTTCCCATCTATATTTCTAGGTAGGCTACCCATTATCAGAAAATAATCTACACCTATAAAAGAGAAACATGCAAATTGGTGTCACTTTGCTACGCCCACCAGCCAATCGGATGAGTATGCAAATTAACCCAACAAAGATGGCAGTTAATTTGCATATGCAGGCACAGAGCAGTGGAGCAAAGACTTAAGGCTGAAGAGGCTTGGCTTCTCCACTGCGGCTAGAGTAAAGGCCTGGGTCCTGGGTGCTGGAGGAAAACCGGTGCTAGCAGCCAGGGGAAGGGAAGGCCTATTGCACAAATCTCTTCATGCAATGGACCTCTAGTCTAAATATATAAAAGCCTAAGTGACCATTACAACCAGCCTACTGGCTGGTAGCTGTGATGCATGCTGACCACCTGGGGGCAGATGCTCAACACAGGAGTTGTCCCCTAGTGGTAAGTACGCTCCCACAGCCAACCTCCTGTGGTCCCTCCCCCAGCTGGCTGGCCCAAATCAGCCCTGATTGCCCGCCTGGCCAAGTGACCCCACCCATGCACGAATTTGTGCACCAGGCCTCTTGTGTGTAAATAAATTTTCCAATCTCTTTTGCCAGCACACTTGTTTTACAAAACGGTATCCTACTGTATATACGGCTTTGCATCGTGATTTTTTCACTTAACAATATTACTTTGAGATAATTCCATACACAGTGTCTTTAAAATTTGTCTTTAGAATGTATCCAAACATTGCCACATATCTTTATAAATGATTCACCCGTTCCTGTAGTAAGTATCTACCAAGCACCTGCCACATAAGTTAGGGTGCTAGTGATTCTAAGATTAAAAGGAGGTGGACCACACCCTTGAAAGAGTCACAACAGAGATGAAGGGACGGTATACAAGTAATTACAGGTAGTCTCCCAGTGCCAAAATGGAAGAATGGAGGAGATGTTGAGGGAACGAATGAGGTAGTCTTGAAAATACTGATTAAAGTGTAGAAGGAAGAGGAGGCAGCTCAGAGAAAAAAGACAGGGAGAGTGTTCACAGCAGAGACCAGGAATGATATGCACAGAGGTACAGAAACTGGAAGTAACTCTGTGGCCCAAGTGGCTACAAGGAGCTGGGTATAGCCCCTAACTCTAGGATCGTCAAGTTGTGACTAAGTCTTCAATTTAAATAATGCTATGATGTACAACTTGCAGTATATACCCTTTCCCTATTCGGGAGTATTTCTTTGGCTTGATTCCCAGAAGTGGGACTGCTGAGTCAAAATGTAGGAGCCTTCCAACCTGCAACTTATAGCCCCAATGCTTTCCAAAAGGACGGTATCATTTCATAACACCAGTAGTGTATGAGCAAACCAGTACTCATGATCTTTATATCTCTATCTTTAATTTGTTATAATGTTTATTTCACTGGCTACGAGAAAGTTTAATTTTTATCATATATTGTTTACTATTTGATTTCTTTGCATGTGGCTTGTTTTCTGTTGATATTGAATCATTGGGACTCTATACTTCAGCTGTATGAGCCCCACTTATTAGATGGATATTCAGACTTTTAAAAATGTTTGCTGTCCATATTTTTTCTCTGGTTTAGGTTGCCTTCTAAAAAAGGTTTGACACATAGATGTTTTATTGTCCAGTCATATCTATTGATCATTTCTTTCTTTTGCTTCCATGAGAAATACTTCTGGCCAGAAGTTTAACAAATATTCTATTTTCTTCTGGTTTGCTTTAGAAAATATATTTAACTCATGAATCCTCCTAGAACTCACTCTTGATGTATGAAACGAAGATTCAACTAGTTCCCCTCCTTCTCCTCTCCAAATTACCAATGAGTTATCTGAACTTTCCCTTCTCTGTTGATTTTTTATTTCAAAAATAAATCCTGCTTAGGGATCAACTCAGTCATCGATTGGACCTAATTTCTGGTCCTTTTCTAAATTGTGTCACATCAACCTAAGACAGATCTTTCTTCTGAGAATCGGCAGTAACTGCTCTATTTATATAGAAAGAATCCTAATGTAGCACAAATAGGCTTAGGTAAAGCTTGTTAGTGCTTTCCTGCTAATAGGGAGTCTGCTGCTGAAAGCAGACCTTGCCTTTGAAGCCTACCTGATTGGGGCTCCTATGCTGTGCGTTTTGAGTGGGTGGAAGGCACTTTTGAGGGAGAGTTATTTCATCCAAAAGGTTGGTTATATCATCCAAAGTTCGCCAGTGTCATAGTTCTGTGGTATTGAATGGGCAGGATCTCCTGGCTCTCCCACCTTTGTGAGTACCCTCCCTGGCTCCTACCTCTGACCCTACTTCAACCTCTACCTCCTAGTATGGATCATTGCATGAAAACGTGACTGTCTTGCTTCTCCAAAGCTGGACTGCGGGTTGTCAACAAGCTAGCCAGCTGCTGAGAAGAGAGAGAGGTGAAGTAGGGAAAGCCTTTGCAAAGGTCCTCAAACTTAAATGCACTTACTATCACCTCAGGAGCCTGGGCAACAAACAGGCAGAGTTCTGCCCCCAGGACCAGGTCCCCTGGCGTGGTGCGGAAAACATTTCCTCATCCCACCTCTTTCTAGCCTTTTGAAGCCTTAAAAAAATACCCGTTGATGTTTATACACAGTCTGAGTGGTTCTTTATTCTTGAAGGACATAACTGGTACCTGCTTGCTGACACCTGCGAGGGTGCTCCAGGGCAGAGAGGCAACACCTTCTCGGGTAGGGCTCGGAAGCTACTTCCAGAGACCGGTTCTAACCCTTCCCCAGAGGCCCAAAGCTTAATGGCTCCTGATCCACAACCGCTATTCGGGACCCTCAGGCGGTTGAGAGTTAGGAACCAGTCCAGCTCCCTGGGCACTCTCCCGTCTCGCGGGGGCACCTGCTCTCTGGGTTTGTGTAACTGCAAGGGTCCTATGGATCAGGACTCCTTTGGGTCACGTCTCCGTCCTATGCCCACTAGTAGGTTAAAGCTCATGCTCTGGCAGGTGGAGAGGGTGGGTAGGAACTACACTGGGATTCAGCATACTTCGTCGTACCCCCTGCCCCCCACTTGCCTTCGCTATAGTCTCCCCCTTCCCGAGAACCCTACCTCCCCCCCCCCCACGCAGCCACGTGGCCCTGTGTCTTCTCTCGCACGAGGACCTGGCGCTGCAGGAGGGGGTGTGAGTGCAGTGGCACCCGGAGGCGGGGCTCGTCCCGGGGCAGGGGGCTCACTGGACCTACTCACCGGCCCTCCCGCCCGGGAGTGAGCCTCCCCGCAACGCGCCTCCGGAAGCTGCCTGCCGGGGCTTGTGGCGGAGAGCGATCGCCGGCCATCAGTCCCATCGGTCGCGGTCCCTCCGCCAGGGTGCTCCCCAGCGGCGTGCTCCCGGGCGCCCTCCCTCCTCCCTTCCAGCCAGCCGCCCTCCCACCTACCGGCTGCAGCACGCGGGGGTCGGTGGTGCTCCGTCGGCCGGAGAAGGGGCGGGGCGGAGAGCGGAGGCGGCGGCGGCGGCGCGGCCACGTGGTGCCTCAGCCCCCGGAGCGCCCAGGCCCGTGCGCGCGCGCCTGGCTGAGGCTCGGGCGGCGGGCGGAGCTGCGGGCGGCGCGGGCGGAGGAGTCGCCGGCCCGGCGGGCGGAGCCAGCGGCGGGCGGAGCGAGGAGGAGTGGGAGGGCGCGCGCGAGCCGGCGGGGGAACAGCTTCCCCACCAGCATCTGCGGAGGCTGCGCTCGCCTGACGCCCGGAGACAGCTCTCCGGGCGGATCGCCTGGTGCCGGCTCAGCTTCGGCGAGGCTCCGGGCTCGGAGCGCGCGGCTTCCCTGCTCACTCGCTGCCTCCCCCGGTCCGGCGGCCTCGGCGTGCCAGGGGCTGGAGGTGCCGGAGCCGCGCTCGCCGGTCGGTCCCCCGCGCGGATCAGCTCGGGCCGCCGCGCCGCGGCCCCCAGCGGCGGCCCCGAGCCCCACTCCCCGCCGGCTGCTCCGAGCACCCGCGCTCCCGGCCTCCAAACTCGGGCTGCGGGGCAAGTGTCTTCATGAACCCAGAGGATGTCCGGGAAGCACTACAAGGGTCCTGAAGTCAGTTGTTGCATCAAATATTTCATATTTGGCTTCAATGTCATCTTTTGGGTAAGTTGGAGCGCGTCGGCCGATCGATTCGCGACGACCCCCCCTCCTCCCCCAGCCCGCGGCGTGGCTCGCCGCCTTTACTCTCGCAGCCCCTCGGGCGCGCGCTGCAGCCGGGAGAGGCATCGCCGCCCGCCTCTCCAGCCTGCGCGTTGGACACGCATTTCATCCTTTCTAGGAACGGGAGGCGGCACCGAGGAAAACCGAGCCGGAGGGGGAGCACTCAGGCCTGGGGGTGGCTTTTGGAGGGACGGCCCGGGGATGCGGATGGAAGAAAGGGCTCGGCGGTTTGAGAAATGAGCAGCCACACGACTCGGATGTGCTCCCGGTGGGGCATGGACGGCGGGCAGAGCGCGGTGTCATCCCCGGGAGGGCTGAGCGGGCAGCGCCAGCCCGCGGTCCCGTCTTCTGTCCAGGCTCTCAATGGACCAGGGCTCGGCCGGTGTGGCCGCGGCCGGCGTGTGCGAGCCGGGCGTGCACCTCCTTGCAGCATCCCGGGCTTTGTGTGGGTTGCAGATGCCGCGGCACCCGGGTCTGGGATGCGCGCTGAACGCCGTTCCCTGCCAGCTCGTCCCCTTCGGCCGGGAAGCGCTGCCTTCGCGTCACGGACGGGCCCGGGGGCGCGTGCGGCGGGTGGGTTTATTCCACGATGCATGGCTGTCAGGATAATGAGACCCCCCCCCACCCCGTCAGCATTTGTTTCCGCGTGTCCCTGCCTCTCCGCGTGTCGTCCTCGTTTTCCAAGGCGTGACATCCAAGCGGGCCGGGGTTGGGGGAAATGCAAAGGAGAAGGGGTGCGAGACACGTTTTATTGGGGATACGGCCGGCGCAGATGATGGGACGCGGGAGTGCAACGACGCTCTGCTGGCGCTACCGCGTGCCCGACACCCGCTGGAATGAGGCCGGGACGCCTGCTCTTTTGTTTTGTTGGGATTCTTTGCCTTCATCTCACAGACGTGTTCAGCAGCCAGACAAAGAGTTCGCTAGGGCCAGGGCGAAACGGTGCGAGGACCCTGTTATTCTGCCTCGCCCATCCCATCCCATCCTCACTGGGCACTCCCCCTGCCCGGTGGGAAGTAAAGATGGTGGCTGTCTGGGGGTTGGGGCGGGGGTCTCCAAGTTGCTGTTCCGCGTGGAAAAAAAACAACACAGTCATGCAAAGGCGCGATCAATAACAATCCACAGCAGTCTGAACACAGGGTGTATTTATGTTGATTCCCATTAATTTTGCCCATTTTGCTGTAAACATACCAATCTGTGAGAATAGTTATTGGAACAGCTCTTCGTATTATTTTTTTTTTCTACCACACAATTACCGGGCTGTTTTATTTTCCGTAGGAGTATCTTGCATTGGTCATACATGTTTTGCAAAAGGAAATGGAAGGGATTGGAGACCACTCTGTGTCAGCATGTCATCTGTCCTCAGGACTGATAATGAGGGACACGTGAATAATATCATATGCAGTCATTCACAGGAATTATTATTATTTTTTTGCCAGCAATTGTGCGCTGTTTCTGTTAGCAGTCCCCCCCCCCCCCAACACTGCTACGGATAAGACGGAATTATTGTCTTGCTTTGCTTTTTCTTCCCCACCTTCCCTCGCAGCTGCGAGTGTTGAACAGTGATGGGTAGGGACATTCCTGAGTGGAGTTTTGGTTTTATCCCCACTCTACGCTTCCTGACGTTGAGCGTCAGGGACTAGGAAAGTGGGACTGGACCATATTGGGGTGGTGAGCCCGCGCCTCTGGATTGCACTTGAACACTTCCAGAAGTTGCACATTTTGGCTGCCAGGCAACAAAAAGCCCCCCCGGGGACTCTTTCTGCAGTTTCATAGCAGGAGGTAGAAGAGAAATAAAGGGACTCGGGCCCGTTTCCCTGACAGCTCGGTATAATTCTGTACAGGGTACAGAGGCACATTCAGTATTGTCTGTGGATTAGGATGTAGCAAAACCTATGGAATTGTGGAGATCTTCAAGGAGTTGCAGCGTGTTTGCACTGGCAGTTCTAGGACAGAGCCACATCTTCTCTGGTTTTGAAGGTCTTCATCTCTGGGGGGAGTTTTGTGGGAAGCCTGAAAGCAGATGTAGGCTTTGGAACTAACAGAGCTGCTGCCCAAGGCAGGACTGTTACGTAGATGCCTTTGTTACAGTGGCCCTTCCTCACCTCTGCTTTCTGTTCACTCTCTTCCTCCTTTCTCTGCCTAAAGCTTTTCCATTCAGATACCCCTCCTCCACCACCACCACCCACCAAGGCCTTTCCAGTCCTGCTTCCTGCTTCAGAATCACCCCATATTTAAGTCTCCCAAGTGTCAGTACCCTGGTCTCTAGTGGTGATCAGCAGGAAGGCAGCCCTGATATTCGATGAAGGTAATTCGGACTATGATGTTAGTGGCCAACGAATTGGAGTCAGTCACCTGGCAGCCTGCTTCTGTAAAGCTGCACACCTGTGCTCTCTACAGGGGCATCGTCCACTCTGTGACGCCAGAAAGAGCAGACTTGTGCGACTCCTGCAGCTGGGAAGAAGAGATTGACAACATAGAGCATGCTCTCCTAATCTTTCATGTTCACGCTGTGAAATGCTAGAATAAATCTGAGATACATTGAAGACATTTGGAGGTAAAATTCTGGTGAATCAAAAATTGAAGAAAATGTAATAGCAGCAGCACTGAGTTTGACTCTCTTACTAATGAGTGGTTTGACGGCTAGCTGCTCAGTTAACTGCCCTGGGGCTCAGTTTCTCAGCAGCTAAAATGAAGGAATTGGACAAGTTTTAAGGTTCTTTCTAGTTCTTAGAAAGAATGAGTCCATTGAGTTCCGGTATGCTGGGGAAGAATAGTAGAGGCGGGAATTAATATGTGCTGAAAGTAGCATATATTGGATGTTTGTTAAATTATAGACTTTTTCTCCTACTGAGGCTTGTCTGAAAATCAATCTTATTATTTCTTCCTCAAAATTTCTTTCATTAAAAAATATTTTTAAAATTTCTTCTCGCCTTATTCACTTATTGGTATAGTATGCATTTCCCTGCATAGTCACTGTGAATCTCAAATGTAGTCCCATGAGGCATTAAATATATTTTTATTATTAGAGTTAATAATAAATGAGTTAGAATTTAATGTACCAAATCTGAGTCCTTTTATAAGACAGTTGTAATTATGTTCCGAGTAACAAAGTCAACATCTTGTACAGATTCCTTTCTCATTAGGTGTCATGGGGTGGTGGTGGGAATCTTATTTTCCCTATTTTGTATCTCAAGAACTCAAGCCTGAAGGGAATTGATGTTATTGAGGGTGTCACCATACTAGGACATTTCTCAGAAAACCCTGAGGCCACTTAGGGGTGGGGGAAGGAAGAAAAAGGGAGCTTTGTTTTACAGTTGCTGCTTTTGGGTACTGAACCCCACAGCCCATTGCCCACCATGAGTAAATATTTTACTCTGAACCCTTTTGGATTCTGGCTACAATTCAGAACTGTTCCTAGGCAAGTAAATTGTCTCCATTTTCTCGCTATCTATTGCTCCATAACACAAAGCCCCCCAGATTAGTGGTTTAAAGCACAACTTTATTATTAATATCTGACAGTTCTGTGATTTGACCAGCCTCATCTGGGCAATTGGTGTTTTCGATCTATCTCTCTTGCGGTTGTAGTGAGATATAGCCGGGACTGGAGTTACCTGAAGGAGTTGGGGGAGAGGGATGCCTTACTGAGCACTCGGCCAGGGTTGTTGGCTGGAGGACCTACATGTGGCTTCTTCTGGTCTCTGAGAATGGAAGAAGCTTCCAGCCCGTTAACGCTGTACCTGGAACTGGTCCACTGTCACTTCCATCTATTTCACCGGTTAAACCATGCATGGAGCCTGCTCAAGTTCAAGAGGGTGAAGAAAGGGATTCCATCTTTTGATGGACAGGGCTTTAGGTTGAGTGGGTTGTGACCATCTTTGGCAAATGCAGTCTGCTGTACTGAACCTTAACTTCTTGTTTATAAAGGGATGGTAACATGATCTAATGGAGCTATAAATTGAAGGAGTCAATGTGAAAATGTATTACCAAGCACAATGTCTCAATATTTTAAAAATGATGAATATCATTTGTGTTATTATTTCCAGATTTCACACTAGTCCCATCCTGGGCTTTACAATTTCTAGAATACCTTGGCCTGGTGGTGCGTCATTACTCCTAGGTGATGATGATGACCCTTTGATGGAAAGGAGGTGAGGGGAATGGATTCTGTAGATTTAATTGGCACTCTTTAGAAAAAAAGGCTCATGGATCAGAGGAAGCCTTGAAAGGCTTGGGAGAACCGAGTCACTTTCCTCTTCTCTTTGCTGTACAAGGACTGGAACAGCCTTGGATACGTGAGGCCAAATTCTCTTTGATGTGCTTGCAAATACTACATTATGTCTTTAAGTGGAGGTTTATCCTGGGTTGATGGCAGAATGTTGTACCTAATTTGTTTCCACAGGGCTTAAATGCAGAGAGGAGAGAGATTTAAGGAACCTTGGGGGGGGGGTGGGCATCAAGTAGGAAGCCTTTCCTTATGATTCACTATAAATTGTAAGATGTTCTGGATGATAATACATCAGGAGTTTATAAGTCATAATTTTTGCTTTAATTTGCTAGACATCTGTTAGCTTTGATGGCAGCCATATGGGAGTCTAAATTGCCTTTTGAATTACAGGGAGATGGTAGGAAGAAAGCTAAATATGGTTATGAAAGTGTCATATGGGGAAAGTGAAAGAAGGGTGTGCGCACCTCAGCGGGGGAAGCAACTGAAGACAGGCAGACTTGCTTGGTCTAGTGGCTCACTCTTGGGTCAGTGAGAAGGCGCTGAAGCATTCTCACTTGATGACATGCCTGGAAGATTGAAATGAAGCCAAGGGGAAAAGTTGGAAAACCAAATAATGTTCCACCATAAAACTGCCAGCGAGGGCTCATTGAGGTGGATCACTCTGTCTTAATATGGCCACAGTAATCGTTGGTCCCTGGCAGAAGGTGAAAGCCACCTGTATTTAAACAGAGCTTTATAATTACAATGTCTTTCTTCTAAGCATCTCAAAGCATCTAGCAAACATTTTGTGACAGGTGAAGAAATTGAAGTACAGAGATGTGAAGTGACTCCTGAGGCGCTGAAGAACATGTCAGCGTTCACTTTTGGAGTGTTACGTCTCTTCCAGTGACTATAGCCCTAGCTTCTCCTGGGAAACTTATTTTAGAAGATGCTTGCTATTTTAAACTAAAACATCAAGTTACTCACATCTGTTCATAATGGAAAAGTGATAAAGTTTTTGCATATGCCTCAATTAACACCACCCACAAGCACAATAATGCTAGGATGAAATGTAAAGAATATGATAGAAAAATAAAACTCTCGTGTCATCTATTAAAAATTCATAAAAGAAAATTGGAGTATTGAAGATAGTGTTCTTGATTCACATGCCTCCTTCTATATTAACACTGGGATGACTGTCTTAAAATCTCTAACTTCCAAATGATTCTACTTCACTGCATTATTAGGGCCTCAGTTGTAGGGACTGTGTCTCAGTCATTTTCATAAGCCCAGTGTCCAGTACATTGTCTGAAACCCAGTAGGTGTTTGATAAGTGTTTACTGAAGGAAGGGATTATGAAATCATTGGAAAGTACATAGGTGTCATCTCCTCCAACTTCCTAATCAGTGCAGCATTTCCTCTTTAACATCCGCCAAACCTTCTAAAGGAGGGATCTGTTTTCAGACCACTTGAATCATTAGAGGGTGTCATCTATCCTCAAACCAGATGTCATCTGTTTCTCTGTAATTTCTACCCTCCTAACTTACTGTTGTTGATTTTTACTTTGAAATACTCTCACACCCTATAGAAAAATTGCAAGTTGTACAATTTGTTTTTATCCAGAACCACTTGAGGAAAAGTTGCTAGCACGATGGCTCTCACACCACTTTAGTATGTATTTTCTGTCACTAGACAGCCACGGACAGCATGGCTATTGATATAGCACCACCACCCAGTCCTCAGGCCTCATTCATGTTTCCCGTTGTTGCAAAGGAACACTTCTGAAGCAGAGGAATCCAGTTTGGAACACACATCGTATTAAGACTTTTTAAGCTCGTCAGCCTTTCACTGTCAGGATCTTTCCACTTTTAAAGATGATAATCCAGTTATTTTGTAGAATGCCCCTCAGTCTGGGCTCGCCTGCTGTTCCCTTAGATACAGCTGTGCGTCCTTGGCAGGAAAATTACAGAAATGATGCTGCATTCATACTGTTGCATCCCATCAGGTGGCCCTGATTTTTTTCCCCACTGCTGGTGATGGTCACTTGATTACAGAGCTATCTGCCAAGCTTCTCCACCAAAAAGTTACTTACTCTTTACCCTTTTTTGGTAATTTTGTGACAGGTACTTTGAAACTGTAAATAGCCCATTCCTCATCAGATTTTGGATCTATTAACTTACTTGCATCAGCAAGGACTTATTCTTTTCTCTTCTCCCCCCTAGTGTGTTTGAAGCACACTGTTACTCTTGTCACGTACTTTGATGTTCCATTTGGTCCAGCTTTGGCATCAGTGGCTGTCTTTTCAGGCAAATACAACATTATTACATGTAATAATGCATCCGGTGCCCTTTAACACCCATCATTCTTTGAGTACGTCTTTGTTTTCTGGCAGAACAGGATGTTCCAAGCTCATCTTGTAGTTCACTGGTGTCATCTGTTTTGTATCAGCCATTTCTCCAAGGAACCCTGGTTCCTTTGAGTGGAGAATAGTATTTAGAAGCTAACATCTGGTTGTTAAGTGTGCTCTTTGCTAGGAGGGTGTCACCACCCTGGGCTCTCTCAGTGGACAGAACAATGGAATGTGTGGATGCATACACACATCTTCACACATGCATACATGCACACCTTTGTTTCTATATTTAGTTATACATTTTAGAAACCAAAAGTTCACAGTGACACCCCAAATCCCTGTCTGATACCACAAGGTTATTTCAGGTTTTTCCTTTTCCATATGTACGGGTATAACTACTTTCTTTGACAATAAGATTCCTGGCTCCCTTTACTCTTAGCAATTAACTAAGTTGATAAAGCTCCTGTATGTAGCTGGCCTTCCCTTGCTGCCCTGTCTGCACATGGCTGCCCTCCTTACCTGCTGGTGCTCCAACATGCTGTGCCACAACCCCATACCCCAGTGTGAACACCCTTCTCATTCTGACCAAGCTGTGATCTCTGCCTCTGGGCTTCCACACCCCTCTCCTAGCCAGTCCCTGAGCAAAGGCCAACCAGGCTTGGTTCCCAATAATGGCTTCAGGACTTAGTTTTTCAGGAAGGAGAAAGGGCATGGCATAGGTTATACATATGTAATACAAAATAAGACTATTGCCCTTTTTCATAGCCCTTCATTATTTAAAAACTAGAGGCCCGGTGCACAAAATTCGTGCATGGGTAGGGTCCCTAGGTCTAGCTGGCGATCAGGGCCGATTGGGGCCTTCCGACTGCTGGCCGAGGCCTCCCTTTCCCGGCTGTGGCCTTCTTTAGTTCCGCGCTGCCCCCTGGTGGTCAGCACACATCATAGCGAGCACTTGAACTCCTGGTCTCCCAAACTCCCAAGGGGATAATTTGCATATTAGGCTTTTATATATATATAGATAGCTATTATGTCATTCCTAAACCTGTCATATCTTTGAAAGCTCTTAGTTTTTCATGTGCTTTTCATTTATTATTTCCAGAATTGTTTTTTGCCCTGGTCATGGGACTCTGCTTGTGGTCCCATTTGGATATACCTCCATTAATGTAGCAATGATAGTGGAATACAGTGGGCTGTAACCCTTCCCTTCCCTTCCCCTCCCCCTTGTTTGACCTGGAGGCAGAAGCCTCTGCTACTGCCTGGTTTATCTTTGAGTAAGGTACTCTCACAAGGTAGTTCCCCACTTGCCTACCTGCAGTATGGGGAAAATAATTCCAATACCTCACAGAGTTGTTATCCAGTGAGATGATGGGTGTGAAGGTGCTTTGTAAGAGGTAAACCTCTTAATACTGATAGTAGGTAGTTATTAACCCAGGTGACACTGCACATGCTTCCCATGCTTTCCCTGGCAGTCGAGGACATTGCTGGCTCAAGTTGACTTTCTAGTGCAATGAAACCTTCCCCTCTTTTTCTTTCTTTTTTTTATTTGAGAGAGAGAGAGAGAGAGAGAGAGAGAGAGAGAGAGAGAGAGAAACATTGATTTGTTGTTTCACCCATTCGTGCATTCATTGGTTGACTCCTGTATGTGCCCTAACCAGGGATTGAACCCACAATCTTGAACTTCTGTTAAACCCATCTCCCTAGGCTCAGTGCTAATCAGAACCCTAGTCCTCTAGTTAACTGAATTTAGGAGCATGTATTTCAACACCTAGATGTCTTATTCTGGGCTATTGGTTTTCAAATTGTGCTACGAGCAGTCGCAGGCTTCCTCGAGGTGGGCAGGAGCCAGGTGGGAGTGTCTCGGACCGCTCTTTCCCCAGCAAAGGTCAGCCCTTAGGTTTGATGCTTTGGGAAACCACGAAGGATTTTGCTTGGAAAAAAAAGGGGGTCTACTGCTTCAGCGGACAACTGAAAACCACCATTCGAGCCTTCAGTTGTTTTTGAATTCTGATGGTCAAGGCATGTTTAGAAAGAATTATTTCTGGTATGGAATTTTCTCCTCTGCATGCACCCCTTTATGGATAGCAAGTCCCTCCCACTGACTAAGGGTGACTTCCGCAGGATTCCTTGATATTTCACCCCTTTAGAGAAATTGCAGCATATGAAATAAGGTGTTAGTCGGGGAAACTTCAGTCTTCCTAGCAGGGGGTCTGATTCAGTAGGTCAGCATAGGGTCCTGGTATTCCTGGGTTTTGTTTGTGAAGTCCCCGCAGGCGATTCTGATGCTTAGAGCTCTGGCTTGTTTTTCCTGGCAAGCTGTGGCACCTCTTCCCAGTGCTCTCCGAGGGGACCCTGCGAGTGGGGGAGCTGGGAGTGGGTGGTGTAGAGTTCTGACTGAAGGGTGGCTGATTTCACCAGCTTGTGAGGCTCATATTCTTTGCTTATGAGAAAAAAAGGTAATGTGGCCCACTTTATCCCTCATGGAATTTTTTATTAATCCAAAAATGCCAGTTCATTTTTAATTCTGAAAGCAAAATGAGAACATTGCTGCTAAAGAGAACCACTTGAGCTGCATTTAGTACCCTAAAAATTAGCACCATGGAAAGATAGGACTACTTATTTATTCCACAGGAGCAAGGAAGAAACGGGCACTTTGTTCTCTTGGACTTGCCCGTCCTGCACACTTCAGCGCGGTGGCCTAGGTCTAAGCGCCACACAGCCAACTGCTCTTGCTTCCAAAACCAGCCTCAGTGTCCAAGGTGCTCGCTTTGTAACCTGCTTTTTCCCGGGGCTTCCAGGACCCTCGTTTTGGGGCTGGGGGAATGGGAATTGCTTTCTGCATCTCCACTGCAGTTTCATTGAGTTCACTGTGCACTAATGCTGCAGAAGGAATGTTTCTTCCCTCATATATAATTTACTTTATTTTTTAGTTCTCACCTGAGGATATTTTTTCATTAGTTTTTAGAGAGAGTGGAAGGGAGAGGGAAAGACACAAGAGAGAAACATCGGTGTGAGAGAGACACATCAATTGGTTGCCTCCTGCATGCTGGGACCCTTTAGTCTGCAGGCCAGTGCTCCATCCACTGAGGTAAACTGTCTAGGGCTCCTCATATATAATTTTGCAGCACTGTCACTGAGAGCAGACAGTAAAGCAAATACAGGAGACTCAGCCCTGATATTTGTCAGTTTTCTTTAGCAAGAAAAGTTTCAATGTAGAATATCAAAGTATGAACAGGGAATTTTCCTACTATTTTCTTGATGTCTTCCTTTCCCTTACCCCCTTAAAAAATAAATTAGGTATTTGATTATGGCTGGGCTCCTAAAAGAAATACAATTTTGAATAAAAATCGAAATTATCTCTCTGAGATGTTTTACTAGGCTCAGAGTCATCATCACTATGAAACACACACACACACATAAACCCCAAATGGCATACGAACCCTGTGGTTAGCACTCTGATATTATCTGTATGTACATAAAGGATCATTAATTTTGAAATGCAGTGTATAATTTTTTCAGTAATGTACTTACCAACCACAATAATAAAGTAGTATTTGGAAATGGATGACAAAACATCACTGAAAATAGACAGTGATGGTCCATAGCCTTCCAGCTGCTATTTACAAGTTGGATGAGTATTATAAGGCACAGGCCTCTTCTGACTTGTTGAAATTTTTTTCTAAATTCTACTTGGCACGAAGGCTCAAATTTCTAAAAATCTGGAGGGAACAGCTGGTGCTCTAATAAATATTCAGGCCAGCTATTTTAATACTTCTTACTTAATTAAGTAGTCCCAATAAAAGGAATACCTGACTTAAGCATTTCTCAAAGTATGTTTTGCTTCCAACAAAAATTTCCCCAACTGTTAATATTTCCCCTGAAGCAGCCTTAAATCTTAATTCTGCCAAGTCAGTACTGTAGTTCTGATCACTGTTGAAGCGTTTCATACCAAAACTTTATTTTCCTGATTTAAGATATAGTTGGATCAGTAGGGCTCAGCCTCTTAACTCTTGAAGACTCCACAGTCATTGGGCTTTTGAGAAAATTCTTTTTGTTGTTGTTGTTATTAATCCTCACCGGAAGATATGTTTCCATTGATCTTTTAGAGAGTGTGAAAGACAGAGTGAAACACATCGATTGGCTGCCTCCTGCACAGGCCCCGAGCAGGGCCCGGGCCGGGGAGGAGCCTGCACCCAGGGTATGTGCCTTGACCAGAATCGAACTTGGGACCCTTTGGTCCACAGACTGATGCTCTGTCCACTAAGCTAAATCGGCAAGGGTGGGGAAATTCTTTATAAAGTACAGTATTAGAGCGTGAGAAAAGGTTCCTCCTGAGGTGGGCTTCCTAGTGCTCCTGGGACATGTAGGCAGGCAGAAGAGTTTGGTGGGAAGGAGTTTGAACTTGGAGTATGTCTGAATTGTTACCCAGCTCCTGCCCCAGGCTTGTGGCCTCAGACAAGGTTACTCACTCCGCCATTTGTCTCTTCCTCGTCTGCAAAGTGGCATTCCTAGCTATAGGGTTAATTAGTGTTATCAATCAGTAGTATTGAGACCTAACAACTCTCTCAGAGTCATGAGGATTAGAGAAGTTAATATGTGTGAAGTGCTTGGATTATTCAAGAGGTGTTAGCAATTATTCTATTTTCCTCAACACCCATAATTTCTTTTCTTTTTCTTTTCTTTTTTGCAGACCCATTAAAATAATCTTACATTGTAATATATTATTTGTTGTCTATAATGTTCTGCTTACATAAGTACATTCTCAAGGTAACTAAAGGGAAAAAGATCTAGCAAATGTTCACCATATTCTTTTCATCGAAATGAATGATATGTGATTCTTATCATGGACACCAATCTCTGAGTTTGCGTCTGTTGTTTATTGTTAATTTTCCCATTTTTCTTTACCCAGTTCGATTCACTCTCCTTCACTTTCTTTGCAAAACCAAACTGTCTCATATTAGTATTTTGTACCGGGATGCATTTCATTAACATTCGTTAAGCCTGGAAATATCTAGATGGCTGCAACTATATATTTTTAGCTTCTATGATATCGTAAGTCCTGTGTATTTTGGTCATGGCTTTACTCTGTGTATTTGAAATTCCTTAGGTTTCAAAGGGTTTCATCAAGTCAGTGACTGTGTGTCCTTCTCAGTGATGCGCAGCCAGGATTTTGGCTGACCTACCTGGATCGTTGTTGGAATGAGTCACCCACCTTGGTAAATGATGGCTGCCTGGATCCTGCCCGGGGCATTGATGGGATGCGCTGAGCGCTGTGCTCTTTTGCCTCCACTACCGTCACCTGACGCAGAAGACCCAGGTTGTCCTATTTCTGAGCATAATCTCTCTCACTGCGTTCAACTCTGGGAGAAAAAGGCAGGGCATGTCAACTGAGTTGGTGCAAGGATCCTTATCACTCATTCTCATGCAGGAAGTGTGCAGAAAACCCCAGCCCTAGAAGGTGGAGGATGAAGGGGAGGGCTGAGTAGGATTTCACTATAGTATTTGTTGGTAAAACGAATGATGTGTCATGACAAGATATTTTAGGAGTGTATCTAAAGTAATTTCAGCTTATCCATCACACCCCCCACATTCTGGTTTAGAGTCACTTATTGATCTCACAATCTATTGATTGTTTGCAACTGCCCATTGAGAAAGCACTCAAGTTTCCTTTTTGTCCTGACCTCCTGATTTTGGGGAGCGTCTGGAGGATAACCACCCCATGATCTAAAGTAGTGATGCATCTCAGAGCTCAGTCATTTGCCAACTGCCCGCATGGTTTGGGATAAACTCTTGTGCCACTCCAGAGTTCCTCAGATTTTAATGTGCATACAGTTCCCACTGGGGTCTTGTTGCAGACATAGATTCTGCTTCAGTAGGTGTGAGAGGGCCAAGGACCGGGCACCTTTAATAAGCTTCTCACTGAGGCAGTAGCTGCTGGTCCACTGATCGCATTTTGAGTTGCAAGGATCTCGATCACTTCAAACTTATTTTATTTTAAATTGACTTCATTTTTAAAAGCTTAAATATATTTCTTTTAAAAGAAAACTTGAAAAATATTACTGTCCTAATGCATACAATAACAGTAATACGGCTCATTACCTTCTAGGTAGCTATGGGTGCCAGGCAGATTTTCCTTTGTTACCGGGGAGATTAACAAGGGCACAGCGTTTGTTAATGGGGACTTCGTCCCTGACTAGAACAGAGGATTAAAAGAGAGAACCGGACATGGCTTTCTTTTTTTTTCTTTTTAAAATATATTTTATTGATTTTTTACAGAGAGGAAGGGAGAGGGATAGAGTTAGAAACATTGATGAGAGAGAAACATTGATCAGCTGCCTCCTGCATATCTCCTACTGGGGATGTGCCCACAACCAAGGTACATGCCCTTGACCGGAATTGAACCTGGGACCTTTCAATCCGCAGGCCGATGCTCTATCTACTGAGCCAAACCGGTTAGGGCTAGACATGGCTTTCTTATTCATAGTTATTTAATGCTATACAGTGTTCTAAAATTGTCTCCCCAGGTCGCCAGGGAATCACACTTTGGGAAACACTGCTTTTAAGTAATTTGCAGGGAGGCATGCATTTATAAGCTGAAACCTATTAGTGAGATGGATGAGTCTCTAGAGGTAAAATGTTGAAATTTTTGCCTACTCCAGGTTCTGCTCCCTGTCAGGAAAAAAGAAGGGCATCCCCCATTTCTGAAATGTTGCTAATCCCAGGCCCAGTGAGTAGTTAGCTGCATCTTAGGTATAAAAAGGAAAATACTTAGGAAAATTATCTCTCAGGCTAACAGGAAGTCAACCTTAAATACTTAGGAAATCATCCTGGCCCGTGTGGCTCACTTGATTGGAGCATCTGTGCACTGGATGGTTTCAGGTTTGATTCCCAGTCAGGGCACATGCCTAGTTTGTGGATTCAGTGAGTCTTTCTCACATCGGTGTCTGTCTGTCTGTCTCTCTCTCTGTGTCTCTCTCTCCCCCCCCCTCCCATTCCTCTCTCCCTCTCCCTTCATCCTTCTCTAAAATTAATATAAATAAATAAACACTTAGGAAATCTATTCAGTGGCTTTTATTCTCTGCTCCTTCCTTTCCTCTTCAAGTTAGTATTGATTATGTTCGATTTTCGAATAAGTCCATTCATTTGATGCATTTTTCAGAAGGGGACACTTTATTTATGCTTTTCTATTGTAAAAACAATTCAGCAACATCAATACATCTTTCTTTCTTTAAGGAGAAGAAATTCACCACAATCCCAATAATACTTTCCTTTTGGTTCGGTTGTAGTAAAAGTGGAGACTCTTAGTCAAATGCTCTAAGAGCTGTGAACACATATCCCAGAAAAAAACAATCAAAAAGAAAACATTTTAAAGATTCAGTTCACTTACAAGGATTTGAATTTAGCAAACCTCAGTTACTTAAGTTTGTAAAGGAAAAATGTGCTTTGCCATCAAAAGCGTTTACCTTTTAAGCATGTTTTTTTTCTGACTTCACTGACATTTTCTCCCTCCAGATAACATTTACTAGTAGAGTAAGTGATTTCAACATACAGAACAAATACCTTGTGAATAAACATCAATTTCACACAACCAAAAACGAAAAAACAAAATCAATAAATCTGCTTTAGGCATTTGAGGGAGGCACTTGAAAAGGAGAGTTATAGTGTTTTAAGTAACTAGAAAACAAAAACTCAAAAAACCTGACTCCTACTTCCAGATCTTTCGCAACATGACCTTAAGGTACACAGAAAAATGTAGTTGGGAACTTTCTGAGCTGCTGGTTTATTGTTGGTGTCCACATGGCAACTCATGGGAGAAATGCTACCTAAAATACTGATTTATTTATTTACTTCTTTTATATTATACTTTTATTTATTTGATTTTTAAAAAATTTATCTTTATTGTTGAAAGTATCACAGATGTCCCCTCCTCCCCCCCATTGACCCCTTCCACCCTTCCCAGGCCTTCACCACACTATTGTCTGTGTCCATGGGTTATGCATATATGCATATAAATTTTTTGTTTAATCTCTGTGTGCCCCCATCCCCAATTCTAGTGTTTTTTTAAATCTTATAACTGGAATCCTAAGGAAAATAGTGTTTCTTTGATACCACTTCTTTCATTTTCATCTATTGGTTTTTGGAAGAATAAATTGAATGAAGAGATGGCTAGATGATAGAGTTATATGTGGCATTTTCATTTTTCCCTGAGTCTGAAAGATTTAATAATGCTTAATATTTCACTGTATGCTTTGAAAGTTTTGAAGTTGCTCTCCAGTGAGGATTTAACACTATTGTATAAAAGCTGCAAAAATAGTGTTTTACTTATCGTTTTAAAAAACGCAGAATATTTTAGAAATGAAAGGATTGGGGTCATTAAAAGATTGAAATATCTTTTCTATTTTGTGAAACACATGTTTCATTTAGATAATATATATTTTAAAATCCAAGGCTATACATCACTATCATATATCCTTCATGTATATTATGGATTGATCTATATTCTCGGATTTTTTGTTGTTAAGAACACATGTGTTCTCTTTGGGAAAAGAAAAGCTGCCATCTCACCTCAGAACACTTTCATTTGCATAAATGACGGAAGTGTCATTGTCACAGTACAGACTATAAGTGTGCAAACTACACGAAATTTTCTTTTAAGTTAAAAATAAAAACTGGAGATCACTTTTAGTATCTAAGAAGACACAGCAGGAAGAGAGACTATTATTATATATTTTTGTTCCTAGATGGAGATTAGGAAATAAACTCTTTGAACTATGAAATGACTGCAGTTTAGCTGGAGGCACTAAGAGATCATTAATGATTATTAAGAACTTCCCAAGTGCAGTTTTTAAATTTACATTTTAAGTGTTCTTCCTATTGAGCTCTCCCCTTTCCTTCTCCTTTCTTTCTATGATTTCAATTACAAATTTAGAAGACAGGGCTTTTTGCTCTTAGGAAAGCTAAATCTCCTCACTCACTAACCTGCTGATGAAGGATATGTGATGTATGATTACTTTGAACAGAAATGCAAATACTTAGTTCAATGCTCTTGTGGGTCCTTTTTTTTAAAAATAAATCTTTATTGTTCAGATTACTACAGATGTTCCCCCCCCCCATAGTTCCCCTCCACCTGGTTCCCCCTCCCACCCCGTGCCCTTACCCCCACCACTGTCTTCATCCATAGATGTAAGATTTTTGTCCAGTCTCTTCCCATACCCCTCACACCCCCATCCCCCTGAGAATTGTCAGTCCATTCCCTTTCTATGCCCTTACTTCTATTCTATTCACCAGTTTATTCTGTTCATCAGATATTTCTATTGACTTAATTGTTATATTCACTGGTTGATAGATATGTATTGGTTGTCACTTTGTTGTTCATAATTTTTATCTTTACCTATTTCTTCTTCTTCCTCTTCTTAAAGAATGCCCTTCAGCATTTTAAATAATCCTGGTTTGGTG
>PVJC01018667.1:0-31071 GCA_004026665.1 Murina feae | reverse complement strand
CGAGCCTCAGATGCGGCTGGGGGCAGGTCCCCAGTGGCGACACACACACATACACACACACACACACAAAAGGCGCCTGGCAGACTGGGGCCATCATAGGACATCCACTGAGGGGTCCCAGACTGTGAGAGGGCACAGGCCGGGCTGAGGGACTCCCTCCACCCTGAGTGCACAAATTTTTGTGCACCGGGCCCCTAGTCTTCTATAATTATTTATTTTCTATTGATATTTTGTTGCCTTGAGCAGAGGCCACAGCCTGTCTAGGCAGGCAGCTTCCTCCATAGCTGGGGCAACAAAGCCTCCTGTTTACTCTAACTCTTTGGTACCTGCCCACCACCTGGGTTGGTTAATTTGCATATATTCACTCTGATTGGATGGTGGGCATGGCTTGGGATATAGTGGAGTGATGCAATTAGCATATTACTCTTTTATTAGATTAGATAAGAAGATCCATGAAAAAGGTCCAGTTGGCTGGCTGTAGTCAGGTTTTTGGGTTTAAAGATGAATTCTAATCAGTTTTTGAGCTGGAAGTGACCTACCCATCCTAATTTTACAAGTGAGGCAAATGAGGCCCAAGGGGAAACAAGGACTTGTCCAAGGTCTGAACACAGATGGGAAGTAATAGATTATCATCCACCCCTTCTTCAACTTTAGCATGGGGAATGCTGCTCAATTGCCTGCCCGTGAGCCTTGTGCACAGATGGTTTGCTGAATGAGGCCTGGCCTGGAGCTGGGAATCTGCACTGCAAGTAAGTGCTCCAGGCGAGCCTGATGCAGGTAATCAAAGCAAGGACACCAGAATCAGACTGTAGAGAGTCAAGCCATAGTCCCACCAACTTCTCCTCACCAAGACTGTTTTATTATGTACGAAAATGGGTAATAATACTGCTGAGCACCAGTGAGAGCCTGAGATAGAGGAAGAGCTCAAGAACTGTCCATTACTGTCTGGAGGCCTCGACTCCAATCCTCTAAGCTCATACTTCTTCTCTGCTCTACACCGTCTGTTGCCTGTCTTCCCTTCTGGCTGTCAGCCACCACGGAAGGAACACAGGCTTGAGACAAAAGTTAAGTATTTCAATAAAAGAAGGATGAAACTTCAAAATATCATTTTTTTATTTCTTGGCACTGATTTTCAATTGTATTATCCAGCCTACTCCTTGCGGTTACTGGGAGGGACACCACAGTGGCTGTCCACCCACAGCTGACTCTCTTTGCTGGGAAACGCATGCATGGCTAGTCTGTAAGCTCAGGGGGTTAACGGAGATTGGTCTAAGCAAGGTGATCTCATTCTCCTTGGGGGCGTCGAGGTAAGCTTGGATATGTGGCCGATCATGGAATCACGTTTACCTCTGCATTTACTGTTAGTGGCACAATAAAGGTTCTTGTTCTTATTCCAGCTCCAGTTGGGTTTTCTGTTATTTGTAGTTAAAAACCATTATAATAAAGTGGTGAATCACTATAAAAAAATAAATCTTTTGATTCCATATAAAATACTACCTTGGGACTAAATAAAACGGGGGGGGAGGGGGATCAAAATGTATATGGAGCCAAATGACTTAAATCATATTCTAAAATATTCTAAATCAACTTATTATGCTAAATATATGTGGTATTGACTTGTTCTATATTTCTATAGAACTAAAATACTTCAGATTCTTTCTTACACTAAAAAACTTCAATATTAAATTTAAGTCCTGGAAAAGCACCTGGCTCTTAAAAATAGCCAGAGCTTAAGAGTAGCCTAAAACTCCAGATCTGCCAAATAGTAGCTCCGAGGAAACTCAGGTTACTTAATCTTTCTGAGCCTCAGTTTCCTTATCTGTAAAATAATATTACTTCAGGGTTGCTGTCACGATTAAATACACATAAAAATGCTTGGAACAATGTGTGGCACAGAGTAAGCATGTGTGTTAGCTACTGTTATTTTTGCAGAGAAGAAATTTCTGTTGCAATAATAGTAGCATATGGTTTGGGTACTGTCTTTGCCTTTGCTTTATGCGATCTTTGCCTCAGATGCAGCATGGATTATCGGCCCTTTCCAGATGCCTCCGAAATATATCCTATTGTCTCTGTGGTGAGATTTGGCTCCTTTAAGAGTAACCTGAATGAGTTGGTATAAATGTAGACACCTGATGGCAGCTGTGTTGGGGAAGAATGAAGAAAACGTAGGAGGACACTGGGCATTAACACGATGATAAAGGACACAAAGAGAACTCAACAGGCTGATGGCTTTGGGAAGTGAATGTCTGGGGACAGAGTTCACCCAGAGCCGGAGAAAGGGAGGCTGCAGACCTTGATATTTACAAAAAGGTGCACAATGTGGGGGCACTTGACTTGGACACTTTTTGCCTTAACTAACACCCTGCTGTCAGAGCAAGCTCCGGGTAAGGGCCTTTTTTCCAACTGTTCCTCTCCCGCCCCCCTGACTCCCGGCTTGCTTTGGGTCATCAGTGGCAGTTGGCTCTCTGACATGGAAAAGGGCGTCATCCAAGTGGCCTTCCTGGGCTTCCCCAAGGAGCAATTCCTCTCTCACCCACAGCCCGTTTGTTGCTAGGAACACTCTGTGCTTGTCACACTCACTTTACAATGAAAACAAAGACAGATAAAAAATGGAACCACCATATGGTCTCAGCTGCAACCAGAATTAATCGCTGATGGGGAGACTTTGCCCCATCGCAGCTACAGATGTGAGGTCTGTGACAGGGGCCCTGCCTTTCTCCTGCATTTTAAGATGTTGAAGTTGGTGGCAAGTTGAACCCAGACTTCTTCAACCTGATGCAGCGGTGTAGCCAGAGCAACTACCTTTCTGGCTGTGTTATCTATGTTTGTGCTCATATGAAGTGTCTCTTAGGACTTGAGGGCCTACCCTCATTAGAGACAGAGCTATTTTCAGAGGCAGAGATGTCAGCACCAAGTAAGTGTGTATTTCTCAGCATGTTCCAGGCTGTTTTGCCCTTCTGTCCTTTCTCCTTCATCACTCAGCTCACTTTGGGTGACTCTTTAAGCTACAGGTGTAATATCTTCCAAAGACCCTAATAGCTCTCCCAGCCTGGGCCAAGAGTTGGTCCCACTCTACCAGGTGCGTTTTTTGTAGTCACCACACTGCCTTCAGGTGACTCCTTTCCTGCATTGACTGTGAGCTCTTGATGGCAGGAGCTAGTCCTATTGATTGTTTGCCCAGCTCTTAGCACGGTGCTCATCGACAAAAGCAGACAACACGAAACTGATCCGTCTCCATTGCTGGTTCCCTCCCAGCATTAGAATGTGCTGTGGCTCAGTCATTGGAACTCTTCTCTGTTGATGCTTATTCCCAGGTGATCTCCACGAGTTTCAGGATTTAAATCAGAGAATTTCAACCTTTTTCATCTCATGGCACATATAAACTAATGACTGAAATTCTTCAGCGCACCGAAAAATATTACATTTTTTGCCAATCTGATAAAAAATATAGGTATAATTTTGATTCATTCACACTAGATGGCCATTATTGTGTTGGCTGTTGTCATATTTTTTAAATATATTTTATTGATTTTTTACAGAGAGGAAGGGAGAAGGATAGAGAGTTAGAAACATCAATGAGAGAGAAACATCCATCAGCTGCCTCCTGCACACCCCCTGCTGGGGATGTGCCTGCAACCAAGGTACATGCCCTTGACCGGAATTGAACCTGGGACCCTTGAGTCCGCAGGCTGATGCTCTATCCACTGAGCCAAACTGGTTAGGGCCATATTTTTAATTTGACAATCTAAGGGAAAAGAGATCAAGTGTTGCATGTTTTAGAAGTTCTTGCAGCACACCGGTTGAAAATTGCTGGTTTAAATCCTTGGGCTGATGGCCTCCAAAAGTGTATCTTTATCAGGGACATTTCACCTGACTTCCTGACCCATATATCCCACTGCCTACTTAATATCTTCACTTAGATGCTGGATAGGATCTCACAGTGAACATGTCGCAAACTAAACTTCTGAGTTTTCCCTCCCAAACTAACTATCCCAATAGTCTCTCCCATCTTAGTAAAGGGTATCTTCATCCTTCCAGTTAACTCAGACCAACACTTTAAGAGTCATTCTTGAGTCTTCCCTTGCACACATTATTTTTAACTTGCCATCAAGTCCTGTCAACCCTACCTTCAAAATACATGCATATTTAGGCAGTTCTTACCTCTTCCACTGCTATCATTCTCATTCAAGCCATCACTGTCTCTTGACTGGGTTATTTTTGCTCCTACTTGGTCTCTGCGCAAGACTGCATTTAGATGGTCCTCATAAATCATAAGCTATATAACGTCCATCACCTATGCCCAACCCTTGAGCACTCCCATCTCACACAGTAAAGGTGAAAGTCCTTTCAATGGCCTATAAGCGCTGCACCACCCCATCAGCATCTCTGCTCCTCCTACCATTTATTTCCTCTTTTACTTCTCTTTCCCTCACTCACATTGCTCCAGCATGCTGGCCTCCTTGTGAGTCAGGTATGATTGCAGCTCAGAGTCTTTCCAACTTCGCTCTTCTCTCTGTCTGCAATGCTCTTTGTCCAGATACCCCCCTCCCTATTCCCTTCCCACCTTTGCCCTATCATCATTTTCTTAATAAAGACTTACCTAACATATATATAACATATATATATATATATAACATATTACCTAACATATATAACATATTTCAGCCCTCCCACTCCTGTTCCCCTGATTATTTTTTCCATATTATATACTACCTCTAACATCCTATAATGGACTTACTTAATTTCTTAATTGGCTGCCTCCACCTTCCATCCCCAACTAGAACGTAAGCTCCCTGAGGGCAGAGAGGCCTGTTTGTTCACGACAGAAGAGTATTTGGAAGTGTAAATGCACAAGCAAAGTTATGAATGCCTCAGCATTAGCATACACATAACAGAAGTCTATGCAAAAGTACATAATACTTCACCGTCCAAAACACCCCGAGCTCCATGTATTGGCAGGTGAAGTCTTGCTTTGTTTTTTAATTCACAACAAGATGTTGGTAACCCTTCTGACTCCATGTGGCCCAGGGTCAGCTCTTGTTTGGTATTTCTGTGTCGAGGCCAGCAAAACTGCCCTCTGGCACTGACCTGTCCTTATGCAAGGAAGGAACCAAAAAATAATTGGGCAGTTTTATAGTATACAAATGGTCTTGTTCTTATCTTTTGTGTGTATACCTTGGCAGAGCCTCTGTTAATTGGCGTTGGTTGTACTTGTGCTCAGCTGCAGCCTCTCAAGTTTTATTTGTACTTGCTGTTACTGGACTCATTCCACCCGTAGACAGAGCTATTGCACCGTCTTTGTGTGCATAACTTAAGATGATGGTGTTATTTTGCTATGAAAGATACCAAAGCCTCCATCTTTTGAACCCACTGCAGGCAGCTGACAGCCCCATTCTACTCATCTTCCTATGCTTCTAGTGATGGTCCCAGCTTCTCATAGAAACCCAAAGCGCCTTCCAAGTGGAATTCTGCTTGTTTGGACGCTACTCCCAGCACTACCTTCCCTCCCTTTGCCCAGAAGAGTGAAGCACAGAGCCATTCCCAGACTCCAGGTTCTTATAGGTGACATGCCATCCCTGCAGCAGATGTGCCTACTGATGCCCACAGCATGGTATATGTCACCCTCAGGCTGCAGCTGGGGTGCGTTTGATATCAGAGTTATTAATTGACAAAATGTGTCAATGATTTCTCCTTCCTCACTCTCTTCCATCAGTGTTATGGAGAAAAGCAAGATACTTGAACACATGGGCATTCCTTCTTGTCTTGGTCTGGGAAGGAATCTACTTAGAATGAAGCTGCATTTCCTCTAAAGGACAGGTGTTCTTTTGTCCATAACTCTGAATAGTCACTCCTGTTCTAACCGCTCTCCCTAATTGTTCATCCTGGGGCAGGTGCTCTCACTGGCAGATGTTGTCTATCTCTGATGGTGAGTGTGATCTGCAAGCATCTGCAGACCCTCGTTTAGAGCCACCCCTCAGTTAGAGTCCATTGTTCTCTACTGTTTTCAGCTCCCCAGCATTTCCTTTGACTTCAAAAGAAAGGTCTCCCACCCTCCTTGCTGCCATTTCTGCTTCTGATTATAGAGGTAATCTCATCAGAATGTAGCGAGTCAATTAGTGAGCAACTATGATACCAAAACCACTGGACAAATATGAACTGAAGAGTCAGTCAGGCTAGGAGATATCAGAATCAAAGAGTTACAGAGGGCCTCTACCCATTCGTTCCAGCTACCTGGTGTGAGAGGGAAGTTGAGAGGCTTATCCAAGGTCACCACACCATTAGTGTCAGAACTAGAATTAGAATTTAGATCTTCTGCCTTTGTTTGGGCTGCCAGGCAGCCTTCTGGCTAATCTGGCTGGAAGTCCTCTTAACATTATGCTCTGGTGCTTGCCTCCCTGTCCCTTTGTGCTCCAGGATACTGTTAAGATACTTTGCCTCTCACCTCTAGATTGGGGTAATTCCACAGGTACAGGTAGGGTGTTTATCTCTATACCTAATGTCCAAGATGGAATAATTATTTCTCAGTAGAAAAGAGACAATATTAAACTTGTGTTAAACTTGTGCTTTTTTTTTTTTTTTTAAATGATGCTTGGTTTAAAAATTAGTGCCAGAAATGATAGCCAATTTTTTTCCCAGCGCCTAAATGGAAGAATGTTAAAGAATTTCTTTTAACATATTAGAATGCAGTTGAATTAAACTTGTGGTGATTGGCACCATGGTAGGCTAAAAAGTATGGTACCAGGTGACATCAGTACTATTGGCTGTCACCCTGTAGCAGGGTTTGAGAAGCAACAACAACAAAAAGAAACATGTCCACCTGCCTCTAATTCCTGAAATTACACTTTTAGAAATAAATTACTGTAAGTTAAGGAAAAGACTCTACTCTGACTCAAATACGTTTAGAAGATTGACATATTTTCCATTTCCAATGAGTTGTACATAAACATGAATTAGTTTAAGAGGCTTTTATATGGGAAAAGGTAGAGACAACAGGAGGGCAGTAAAGTTAGAGAGAAGTGAAGAATAATAGAGAGGGGGTGATATTGCAGAGAACAGTTCTTAATTCTGTCCAAGGGCAGATATTCAGCTCATTCATTAAAATCATCCTGCTAATTTTGGTGGAATTGCTACAATCACATAGCCAACAACCCCATTATTTTAGTTTTCTCAGTCCTCAAAGTGACCATTTCATACTTCCTCCTCTCCTCAGTCTCAGCAGCAGCCTTGCCTCATACTGCATTGAGAAAACAGAGTCAATTAAATGGGAATGTTCCTGCTCCTATGCAGGAACTTCCAATCCTCTTACACCTGCACTGCCCTTTCTGCCTTCCCTCTGGTTTGAGAGAATGACATGTCTCTGTCCCTCCTGATGGCGTGCCTCTTCCTCTACTTGTCTCTGTGTCTTGTTTCCTCTCACTTCCTCAGCACTGGATCAGTCCCATCCGCACACAAACTTGTTCTAGAATGTCTCTTTAGATGCCTTTCTTGAACTTATGCCTTTCTCTCTCCCCATTGACGACAACAGTTTTTGCTCCCATAAGTCTTGAACAAAGAGCTGAATACATTTGCCTCCACTTCCTCAGCCCTCTTCTCTGACCCGAGAGTCACCCAAACCAGTGTTCCTTCCCTAGCATTGCACGAAGCGGCTCTTTTGGTGGTCACCAATCCTCCATGTCACTTCAGTCAGCAGTACATTTTCTGTTTTCCTCTTCCTTGACCCTGCAGCACCATTGGATCGAGTCGGCCACTTCCTCCTCCCTAAAACCTCATATTCTTCTGGCTTTTGTGGCACCCACTCTTCTGATGTCCCTTTTTCCCCACCCATCCATCCTCTTAGTCTCTTGGTGGCCTTTCTTCCTCTAGCTGATCCCTAAATGTTGGTCTGCCCCAGGTTTGGTCCAGGGTCCCACTGTCCATGTGACCTGCTTTATTCCAACTCATCACGTTCCATACTTCAAAGAACATTCATGGATGAGAATAAAATAAAGATATTTTTAGCTTGTGAAGACTGAGAAGGTTTGTACCTCACTGGTCCTGGCTGAAAGGACCACTTAAACAAAAGCTTTTGCACCATGTACTCCTTTGGCCGTCTGGTAGACCCTATTGACGCCTTATCAGAGTAGTGTTTTTAAATGCATAAAGCAAAAATACATAGGATTACACTGTATTGAAATATACTTCCTGAAATATTAAAACATGATGTAATTGAGTATTTACTACTTTATCAATCTATTCAACTAAAATATTTAACGAGACAGATTTAACTATCACAAGTTTTAAGTGATGATGGGACTAAATTAGATTTTTTTTTTAAGATCTGCAACATAGTAATTGTGATAGGAACATATTTGTGATTTTTATTGGTAACAAATCGTAGGTATTGCCAATACTGCTGTGGTTTATTACCTGTGTTCTTAATGAAAGGAAATTCTAAATTTCATGGACCTCCCTCCTGAATTTTATTCGTATGGTATGTATTAACTTAAGTTAAAGACATATTTGAGAAAGAAGAAAATTAAACATGAGAACAGATCATTTAAAACTTATTCTTTAACTATTACTTTTTAAATGATTAGTTAAAATGGTTAATTTGAAAGTGGGATTATAGAAGTAGATGTGAATTAAAATACTAAGTAACTGTGAAAAGGAACACAGTGGGTGCTCAATGAATACTTTTTTAATGTATAACTTAATCAAGGGGAGATTTTGCTTTACCTCTCATTCTTTTTTCAGCTAAGATATATACACCCTCAGGGGAACCCAGTACTTCCAAAAGCACAGCATGGCTTTGATTGCTAACACACTGTGCACACTGATGTTCCCTGCATTCTTGTTAATAATAGAGTTACAGGGGGTCTCCTGCATGTATGGTGAGGTACTCCACCATCTTAGCCAAAGAGTGGAAGTAACTTTTGAAGTAGAGCTAGGTGTCCCCAGGACATAATAGATGCTCAAGAAATTTTGCAAAACTACAATGTGAAGGTAAAACTATTAAGTCAATATTACCTTCTGGTCAACTAGAAAGGGCCACCCCCGTGGTAAAAATTCCCACCCCCCACCGTATGCATTCCACGTCCCTGCAGAATCTCTTACTCTTTAGTTTCTGCTACAAGCCTAACAGATGTTTCTCTGGACTAACATTTCTCCAAGTTCTTCAGAGAAATGATGTATTCTTTTTTAAATGCCCTTTCAAGAATACATAGTATGTCAAGGACAGGGACAATGTTTGCTTGAGAATGAAATCGGAAAGACTGGCTGACGCCTGTGTCTATGTGAATCAAAAAATAAAGTTGGGGGCAATTTCCATGGGAATGGAAAGTGAAGTGAAAATTAATCAAAATTCCTGAAGTTCAACTCCTCAGGGAGAAGGAAGAAAGTGCCTTTTAAAAGCATGGAGATATGGAATGCTGAAAAACAACAGAGCTTGTGACAGCTTGGGGAAAATTAAATATTTGATACACCACTTTCTATTTTACTGTAGTAAGTTACTTTTAAAGAAAATGGAAAGGCACATTTCCGAATACCACTCATATTGCTTGGTAAACTGGCTCCTGTTCAAAACAGCCTGCCTGCTTTATTACCGGGGATAAGCGTTCATTGCTCACTTCGGATGGCTTACCTGTAGATGTACTGAATTCCCCATCTCCCCATACCTGAGCCTCGGATAGGGCATTGCTTTGGCGCCCTCTTTATTCGCTGGTCTGTTGTTTCATGTGGTGATGGACAACTCTAAGAGTCTGTCTGACCATTTAGTCAGCCTGGTGACCAAGTTGATAAACCCTAAGGCTCGTTGCCCTGCGTTCTGTACTTTTTGAGTTTTCCAGAAATAGATGGAGTAAGCAATTAAGGAAACATGTTCACAATGGCTGCTACTGCCCTTGGATATGGCCCAGCATCCTGCAAACTCTCACCTTGGTGCATGGAGTTGCCCAGTCCTCCATAGCTCCCCTGATGGCCTATCCCAGGACAATGAGGGGTCCAGTTTTTCAAGTTCAAAACCTCTCCAGACAACATTGCCTCCTATAACTCAAAGCTTGCCTCTCAGGACCTCGAAACTATTTTTAGAGCTGAGACATAATACACAAAACACAGCTACATATCAACAATACAGGGTGATTCCAGGCCCACACCCCTCCAGTTTGCCTCATCTGACCTGAAACACTGAGAGGAAACCCACATATATTTTTAGTCTCTTCCTGAATTCCTCAAATGTCCTTCCATTTTCCATCTTATTTAGGGCCACTGAAATCTGCTGTGTTTTACATGGTAATATGTGCACACTCATAGTATATATCTGTGCTTGGGACCCTTTATTGGAATCTAAATATGGGCACCCATATAAACGACCTCTCACCCTTGGATCACTTACTAGTCTAAATTAGAAATGATCCTTTCCTAAGTGCCAGGTTCTCGTTGCACATCGAGTGCCCTGGGATTATTTCTATGAACTAACAAGAGCAATATGTAAGTATACTTCTGTGTCTAAAATCATAGAATTTTCTAGAAATTGTGTAATGATTTAAAAAGAGAAAACTGGTCTCTTAAACCTACAAATACACACACACACATGCATGTGTATACCTATAACAACACACCACACACACACACTAATGTTATTCTGCATTGCAGTACTGGAGGGATAAAGAAAGCAGCAACCAGCACACGTATTCTGGACCAGGGAGGCATCTAGCATTTTTGACACCTGAACCACATCTTTTATTTACTTCCCCCTCTTTTAGATGAAAACACTATTTTTGTTAATAATCCTTATTTTCTTGATTAATCTTTATGTTTAAAACAATGAAAAAAATAAAACATTTCACCTGGAAATATTATTAAAATGCAGTAAAATATTTCATTGGAAACCAACATTTGTATTTGTCAAAAAAGGGGGGGGGGGCTTACACTTTGCAGGGTGCACTGTCCTTTACTGTTTTAACTTTTAAACACAAATAAAAACTCTGCGTGGTCCCACAGAATGACAGAATTAAGGCAACTCGTGTTCAGTTTCTTTGTATTTGCAGCCACCTGCCCACGTTGCTTACTATTAATATACTGTTCAAGGCCAAGGACATGTCATCATACCACAAAAAGCATGGCCAAATATTTGCAAGCCATTAGAAACTTAATCCTGAAGCAAGCACACATAGTTGAGTCCCTGTGTGTCAGGAGCCAGTACACAACTGAGGTTTTTTTTTTTTTCTGATTTAAGTTCTATGTAGAGTGAAATATCCATTAACATATAAGTAATAAAAATATTAAGTATGAGCTTATGTTGTAGTACTGAAACTCACCAGTGAAGGCAATAATTGTTTAGCACTTAGAGCAACAAAACTATTTTTTAGGAAGAGTATGTTATCACTGACATTGTTTGGGACGGCTACCATGTAATAATTTTTTAGAAAGAACTTTTAATTAATTTTATTACTGACTTTAAGTTCTCTGAGGACAAGTACCACTTACTGCCTACTCTCAGGGGGACCTCTCCCCACATCCCCTTGGAGCCACGGATTCCAGTGTCTGCTAAGCTGTCACTCAGGCACAGAGACCTTTGCGTTCGAGGGCCACCCATTTCTCTTTACATCAGCCCATCCTTTTTAACTCAAAGCCAACCTTCAGCACCCAAGGTGGGGGTAAGGACTTGCCACTAGCAAGCTGCAGTGGAGGTGAATCCTTGGAAAGGGCGGCCACATAAATGCCAAGACTCGCTAATGCATTTCCCATCTTCACCAAGGGAAACTGATCTTGCCCTCTCCTTCCCAGGTCCCCTACCTGCCCCTCATTCCCGCTCCTTCTGGAAACATCTCCCTGACCAGAGGAAGGAAGAGCTGCATAGCTCTCTCTCTCTCTCTCTCTGTGTAGTTCTAAGCCCATCAGGCCACCTTAAGAAAAATACTGTGTGGTGTGTGGTACTGAACGGAGGTCAGAGGGAAACCAGCCTCCCCTGCACTTGACCCTGAAGGAAGGAAGCAGGAAGCCCTGCTTGGGGACTGGCTGTGCTATTACCTCCTGACCCTCCCTAATCGAAAACACGGAGCTAACTGCAGAAGGCAGAGCCCCGCAGCACTTTCCACACCTCTCTCAAGCTTAGCGATGTCGTCCAGTACAAGAAACGGTCCTGATGGCTACTGCTAAGTGTTCACACTGACCAGCCTCATAACTGTGCCTGGGAAGAGGCCCAGCCATCCCCACTTCACAGACAGGAAACTCTGTCTCTGAGAAGCTGACGTGGGAGGATGGGATCCAACCCGGGACTGCCTGGTGTCTGGGCCTTCTGGCCTGCCGGGGGTGGGCTGGCTGGGGGTGAGCCCTCCCGTGACTGCAGCACTTGTAAATACCTGAGGCTTAACCTTCACCATTGTGGTCATGCTGCTGCATGTACAGCGTTGGGGTGTAAATATGGCTAATTCAGGCAAGCTGCTCACAAAGCAAGAATCAGAAGTGTGTAGAGTGAATGCCTAGATAGCTTATTAGCATAATTTGTGTGTAATCAAATGCCCGGTATCTCCTCATTCTTTTCATCCAGGTCTACCTGTTGTGCCTGCTCTTCAAAATAAACCCTTCTCAGGAAAGCCTTGTGAGAAGGTGAATTTAGCTAAATACCATCATAGGGTTCGTGGGCAAATTTGTATCATGTCACCTACCTATAGTGAGGAGACATATATAATAAAATGTCTCTTCATTGAGTTGGGCATCAGTCATTTTTTTCACCAAATATTTGTTGAAAATCTATTCACCAGGCACTAATCTGGACCCTGGAGATAAGCAATAATTAACACTCTCCCCTAGAAGTTGACATTCTAGTTGGGGGAGAGTGCTGGCTTGCCTCCAGATCCATCTCCGCCCTTGCTCTGTGCCCCGGGAGGCTGACCCAAACCCACATCCTTGCCATGTTGGAGGGTAAGAGGAAAAAAGGGCGGGGAAAGCTTAGCAGGAGACTGAAGGATAGAGGGAAGGGGGTCCGGGCTACAGTTTGGACAGTGGCTGTGTTCCTCCACCCTCAGCCACAGATTCTGGGGAACACCCGCTCCTTCTTGCACAGGTTTTGCCAGGCTCCTCTGACACCCCACCAAACCTTTTGTCTCTCTCTGCCCTCAGGAAGGCGATCCAGGGCTTCTCATGCTGCCAGTCTCCTGTTGACTCAGCTACCTATACACCATTTTGCTTAACCTTTGAGAGAGTCTTTCCTTTTCTGCCAGGGCTTCAACTGATACAGTAATATAGACAATAAACAAACAAATAACTTATATATCAGGTGAGCGAAAATGCCGTATAGCCACATGAAGCAGAGTCAGGGCTACAAGGAGTGCACGTGTGTTAGTGCGGTGGCATCACATCCTCCTTTCTTTCATGTTACTGAAAATCCCCTTTCGGACCCTTACCTGGCCCTCCCAGCCTCACTAGCCCAGATCTCACGTTCTTGGGTCTTCCACTGGGTCCTCAGTTTTTCTTATCTGCATTAAACAGAGCATTGCAGGCCATTCACGGCTCCTGCCTTGAATGTGTATCTCAATCTCCCAGGCAGAGAGCTCTCTATGCTCATCTTCACTGCAAGGTGATATTAGCAGTCATCGACAACCAGAAATATTTTCCATTACACGTAGTTGGTGGAGAAACATGAGTTTCAGTTTAATTTTGTATGTTTAGCAAGCATGTGTACTCTTTAACCGCTAAAAGCCTACAGAACAAATCTGGTGCCTGCTCTGCAAATTCTTTGCCCAGAGAATGGCAATGCTCGGGTGCCTTCTAAAGCATCATCCTCTCTTTCTCAGCCTCGGACTCTGCCACCTGCCATCCCATCCCATAAGCAGAAAATCACAGCCGAGTATGATGGCTTCCCTCCCATGTCCCTCCAACCCTTGACAAACACTGTTGACTGGCAAGTAACGCTGTCGATTTCTGGTTTTTGTTGTTGTTATTCTGTCAAGCATCTAGGAGGCCATTGATAATGAGCCATTTGGGGGTTGTTGTCAATAAGGAAAGTGAGGTTCTAATAGATGAAGCCATAGGAGGTGAGTTGTTCTCTGACAGGGTTCGGGACATGGTACCCCAAAATATGGCATCTTAGCATATTGGATATTTAGGCTGACGGAGTTTGAGAAAGTGACAGAAACAGGAAGGCCTCTCTGGTTTCCACCCGTCCCCCCTTTTCCCTTGAAGCAGATGAGAGGTGCCTTTCCTACACCTGGAGGAGAGGAGAATCCTCATTGCCATGACAGAGAGATGCCAAGAAGAATCTGAATGGCTGGTCTTGTGCACTTTCCCCCAGTTTACTACATTCACCACATACTCTTTGTGCCATCACAGCTTTTCTCGACTGTCCACTCTTTCTCAAACCTCGCATAAAAACAGTCAGGTTTGCCCTAACCAGTTTGGCTCAGTGGATAGAGCATCGGCCTGTGGACTGAAGGGTTCCGGGTTCAATTCCGGCCAACCTTGGTTTCGGGCACATCCCCAGTGGGGAGTGTGCAGGAGGCAGCTGATTGATGTTCTCTCTCATCGATGTTTCTAGCTCTCTATACCTCTCCCTTCCTCTCTGTAAAAAATCAATAAAATTTATTAAAAAAACCAGTCAGGTTTAACTTGCTTCAGGTCCTCCTTTCTTTATGAAAGCTACTGTTGTCAAGTAAAGCTTATGCTAAATAAAAGTGTATGCGTCTCTCCTGTTAACCTCATTTTATCAGTCTAATTCTCAGATCCCACCAGGGACTCCAACAGGGTAGAGGAACACTTTTCCTTTCCTTCCCCTCCAAGCTATGGATGAATCCTTGCAGCCCATCTGCTCTTCCCACCCTAGGAGAGGCTACACCTGCGATTCTCATGGGCAGGGTGCTGTAAGCCCTGGGAACATCCACTGACCAGGACTTTCAGGTCCTGCCTGTGACTTTCTCACCAGAGTCTCAGGGTGGGTTCCAGAATCTTCATTTATTTATAAAGTCTCTAAGTGACTCTTGCGCAAACTGAACTCTAAAGTCTATTGTTCTAGAGACTACCACCCATGTGCTGCTACAAAGCGCTTCTCAGGGTCTTCTCCTTTCCCCAGAATTCTCCTCATTTTTTCGTTTTGTTTCCTTTTTTTTCTGATTCTGTCAAAGCAAAAGCCTTAGGGACTCATCACTCCTTCACTTATGTGATTCTTTTCTACCTGTGGGTGTGGTAATCTTGCTTTAATATGGTCAGTTGAGTTTAAAGTATGTGACTTGAGTGAGGGTAGGGCTGAGCTGGGGTTGCAATCTAGTGGGCTCAAAGGTGGGGGTGGGGGAAACATCAGGAAATGTGAGGGCACCGGCTGCCCCATGAGCTCCTGGAGGCACTTAGAAAATTAATAGACAACCAGTTGGTGCAACTAAAATCCCTATGAGAAAATTAACCAAATGAGGGGAAAGAGCAAGTTAATAAAAGTTGATTGTTCAATGAAAGTAGTTTTCTGCTTATTTCCCTTTGATACAATAGATGTTAATTTCAATTATTTTTAGCAACTTCCCTTTGAACCCATTGTTTCAAAACTCAAAAGTCACTTTCAGTAAAGATTGAACTTTGTCCCCAGGATACAGAATGAGGGGCTCTACTAACTAATTTCACTGGTAAACTAGGGCAACAAATTGCGCGATATTGAAAAATCCTCAAGCATATATGTATTCAGCCCATTTCTTCTATATGAAACAGACAGTTTAATGGAACTGAATCTACTTTAGATGAATAAGGATTTCTAGATGCTTCTAGATATTCTGAATGACATTTGCATTTCAATGCTATAGACACAGGAGTGTAAGCTTCCCACATAGGAACTAGGTTTTTTATGATTTGCAATTATTTCTGCTCCCCAAAGCCTCATTTTGGTTCAATAGTCACATGTTAAAAGAATGTTGTTGATTTGGCCACTTGCTGTTTTTCAGATGAACCTTTTTCTTCTGAATCTTTAGTGTGAGAAATTTAGTTTGTGACCATGACATAAAAAATGGTCGTTCTTTGAAGCGAAGGGAAACATGAAGAACCCAGGATTTTTTCTTTCCATCCATCCTTTCACTCCGCCCTTGTTCAAGGTGCCCTTGGATTTCCAGCTTCTTCCTGCTTCATCTATCCAAGAGGAATTAACAACCTAGGATGCAGTTTGGCCTTCTCTTCTTGGCCACACTCAGAGACACCAATCTCCTATCTCCACATTCACTGTCCATTCTCTAAAGGCTCGGATTCAAATTGCTCCAAAATGCAGAGAACCTTGCTCAAAAGCCCCAGCTTGAAAGCCCTTCGGAAGGGCAAATCCTTGACTTGAGTGTGTTTGCTCTGGGTAACAAGTGACTTCCTGCTTCGCAAACTAGAGTGTCAGAGGGCTGATTTTTAAAATTCCAAGGAACCTTACAAGTCACATTTTGGCAATTTACAGGCCAAAGTGAAACAGAATATCAGGAATATTTGGGTTAGTTTTTCTTAAATTACATAAATATTTAAAAATCAAAGGCATATTACTGCAAAGGAGGTGAGAGATTTAATCCTTCTCTCTCTCCTGTCCCCCTCTGCCCCCCCTCACCCCCCCCCGCCAGGAATTTTCAAATTTTAGTCTGCTCAAGAATCACCTAAATCATTTTGCCTAAGTTCCTGGCTTCACACTCAGGGATTCTGCTCTCTAGATGGCTGTGGACCAGTGGAATACCTGGAACTTGAGAGAAACTCAAATTCTTGAGCCCATCCAGACCTCTGGAATCTAGAACTAGAGGTGTTGGGCCTAGTAATCAGTGTTGAAACAGCTCTCCAGAGCAGATTATGATGCTCACAAGTTGAATGACCACTGGGATTTATACAGTATGATTATCTGTTAACATAGGGTTCTCACATTGAAAAACCACCAGTTGAGTCAGAAGCTCCTTATACATTTAAAAGAAACACTGGCAGATAGGTGAGCTGCTCGGTTCCTTCATGGGGAGTCTGTCCTGTCTCCAAATGGCACAACTTTCTTCAAGCTAAAACCTTAAATCATTATGGCAACTGCCTTCACATCTAACTTCACTTCTCTCTCCCACTTTCTTCTCCCCTCTCCAATCCCCCTCATGCCCTGCAAACACAGTGTCCTCCAGCCTCTGCCTGGAACTATCTCTTTCCTTTATTGTCATGTGTCTAACTCCATTGTACTTCAGGGTCCAAGTCAAGGTCACTTCCTTCAAGAAGCTGCCTTTGACTCACTCTAGTTGTATGTACACTTCCACCCCTCACTTCCTTCTGTCAAAGCACTTACTGGTGCATTATAATAGTCTATTTGTGAGCTCTTCTGCTATCCTATGATTCCCCCCACTTTCTACCCACACCCCCAAAGCAGGACCTCATCTGTCTACGCTTCTGTGCCCTGTACCCTAGTCCCAGGTCAGGTACAGGTACACAATCAAAGTTTGTTACAAATAAATTCTCAAGGTGGCACATTATTAGAGCACTGCATGAGGTGAAGGGCATAGGCTATGACACTAGATTGCGTGGGTTCAAGCCTCTACCATTTTCTAGCTATGTATGTTTGTGTAAGTTACTTAACCTCTCTTTCCTTAGTTTTCTCCTGCATAAAATTGAGATAGGAGTGCAATTACCTCACAGGATTATGGTTTCAAGTGCTTGGAGCAGAACCTGATGCGTATTAAAGCCTCAGTGCTTCATATTAGCAACAAAAAGGATCAATGAGAGTCCTAAGATACTTCAGTAGTTAGAAAGACACTCCCCGCTTCTTTCTCCAAATTTCCACATTTCTTCTCTAGGCTGCCAATATTTCTTTCTCCTTTCTCTTCTTTCTTTGATACAGTGCTCTCTAAGAATACAACAATATCCCACATTTATAACCATTAGAAGTTTGTGTGCGTGTGTGTAGATGTGGTTTGTTGGTTTCATTTCTGAAGTTATAAACAGAACTAAGGTATATCAGCAATTAGGAAATAGGCATTAGCCAATTCAAAAATTGTTTGAAGGATAATTCTTAAAAATAAATAAAACCTACATGCTTTTGAAAGTTATCATTTATGAAATTATTGAAATAAGGTGGGTCTCAAGTAAAAAGGGGGGGGGACAGACTTTGTAGTTTATAGCAGATATGGAATTTAAACATACAAGCAGTAGACAGAATTGCCTGGTAAAGTAAGGAGAACTTGCAGACAACATGTGGGAAGGCAGATTATTTTTGTGCAAAATTATTCGAATTGTATCAAGAGCAGACCAAGTCTGATTTCCAGTCATATGTCCAATTACATCAGCAGTTTGTTTACATATTTACTTTTTAAAATACTATTTTTACCAGTAAATCAGAACATATTCACTTACTGGATGAATGTTTGGGGCCTCTTTTATACAGAATATTGTTTCAGGTTCAGTAAAAACAAATCATCCATGCGCTTCCCAAACTCACCAAGTATATTGCCACCATAGTTGGTGGTGATGATAAGTCTGTTGTTGTTAGTAGTTGCTGCCTCTTGCCAAGAAACAACTCTATCACAGGGTCTGTGTTGACCGAGTGCTTTTTAAAAAATAACTTATGTACAATGTCACTAAGTTTTCACAGTCTTCTATGAACTGGTTAACTGTTCCCATTTTAGAGAGGGAGGCTTCGAATGGTTTAGCAATCTGCCAAGCCTCGATTGCAAGCTCCCTGGATTGGAGGTCAAACAAACTGAAGGTTTAAGTCAGATTCTGAACCCCAAACCCAGCCCTTCCCACAATGCTGTATGGCATCGATAAGATAGGCTGCGGAGACATAAGTGAACAAAAGGTCAACACCTGATGGTTTGAGGGATGATACAAAGCAGGGCAGGTTCTCTTCCAAACTTGTGGCCCAGAGAGGGTTACAAATTCAGCAGGAAGGATGTCCCTGCGAAGAGGAGCCAGCTGGCAGAACCATTAACCTACCCAGAGGAATGCAGGGAGGAGCCCCTTAAGCCACCAGTGTAAACACTTTTCTAAACACAAACTGGCTGATGTTTCTAACTATTGTTACTTGTGCGTTATTAAATGTGCATCAGACTTTGGAAGAAACATCTAAGGTGCTGGAGAAAAGTGTAGACGTACAGCTTCCCCTCCCTGCCCTGATCCCCACCTTCGCGTGTGTGCATTCTGGTTTTATAGGGCAGGGAGGACCTGGCAATCTGAATTTGACCAACACTCCAGCCAGGTTTTCCACTGCTGATCTCTAGACCACATGTGGATGAACCACACTCTGTATCGCCAAGTATTTTGAGTGTCATTTTCCTGTTCTCTTTTTTACATACATTATTACAAAAACCCAAAATAGACATTGTAGAGGGATGAGATGTTTCAAAACAAATAACAGCTCATATATTTTCTCATTTTCACCCAAGAGAGGATGCAGCAAACTGTTACCACCCAGGGCTGGGTGAGCTTCTGGTCCTACCCTCTAAGCCCAGCCCTGCCCTGCGCACTCCTGGGGGGCAGGAGGCTGTGGCTTTCGTACTGACTCCGTGTTCAGGTTCACCCTGTGGTCCCCACAGGTCTCTTTCAAACAGCTCCTCTGTGGCTTCAGAAGAGCTGCAGGTGTAGCCGTGGGTAGTTTATGCAATGCCAGCTCCACTGTGAGGTGGTGACCTTGACAAAACATCAGTTCTGGTCCGCCATGGCAACCCCACTGAGGTGCATGAAAATCCTCTTCTTCTTCTTCTTCTTCTTCTTCTTCTTCTTCTTCTTCTTCTTCTTCTTCTTCTTCTTCTTCTTCTTCTTCTTCTTCTCTTTCTTCTTCTTCTTCTTCTTCTTCTTCTTCTTCTTCTTCTTCTTCTTCTTCTTTGCTTTTAAACAGGAATTTAAAACTCAAATCAGAAATTTTAGAATTGTGATTTTGATTTTGAGTGAAGGTAAAGCATTGTTTGAGATGAGAATGAAATTATAATGGGAAAGTCAATCAGAGAGGAGTGGAGTGAGTCCATTAGGAGCATGAGGGAAGGAGAGAGCTGAGCTTTGGATGCAGGAAACAGCTGTCTCTTCCTTGGAGACAGGAAAGGAGGAGAGAGATGGGTATTGAAGCAGATACTTTTATGGAGTTGGTGGTGAGAGGCCAAGAGAGCTATGTCCTCTGAGAAGGCAAAGCTGCCTCCTGAGATGAGGTAGGTGTACATGTGTGTGCATGTGTATGTCCACATGTGTGCATGCACTTTGCCACACTAGTGCTTGGACATGTGAGGATGGTGGAGACCCCATGGAACTGTCTCTGAGTATAATTAGTCTCCAGCTAGATGAGGGCTATGTGCCTCTTTTGATCTTCCTGGGGTTAAAACATACAGTTATCTGGCTTCTGTGCACTCCCACTTACAATGCCTGAGTGCATGAACGTTTAAAAATTTCACGTTCTTAAAGGTTCTTTCAGGCTTTCTCTCAGTGCCTAGTAGACCCCATGCAGCATATGCTCGGTAAATAACTTCATTGATTCAAAGATCTTCAACTGGTCATGTCCCTGTTTAGCCAGTAAAAGCAGATGCCAATGGGGAGAAGCAACTATCATTCTAGGTGTGTTCTGTCCTGAGGACAGGGAATTGAAACTGATAATAGGAAAGCATATTATAGTAAATAATGCAGAAGTTTTACCTTGTCTGAAGAGTGATTGGTACGTTATGATATTGAACTTAACACTTTATTATCTATTTCCTCTACACACACACACACTCACACATACCCACACATACACATACACACTCTCACACACACTCATGCACACTCACACACACATGCACACATACACACACTCACATGCAGACATGCACGCAAACCTGCTGGTGCACGCACACAACCCAAGTCTGAAATCTTTCTGCTTTTTAGAAGGCCAAAAACATGAATTTTGTGTGATGTGAGGATACAGGAACACTGGACAGGAGAAAGGGTTAACTAAGGATCTCTAGCAATGCTTCCACTTGTTCTCCAAGGAGTAACAAAGAGAGGAAGCACAGCCTTTGTGGAAGGAAATTCCCAGGCCCCACTTCGGACATTCGCAACCTGCCCTGTGAACCCCGGAGGAGTGTCTGATGATAAACACTTGCAAACAAAACAATCCATGAAAGCATTTTTACTAATGTTCTCGCATTTTCACCAAAGGGCTGGAGCACATTTCCCCGCATCTGTGGACCTGGAGGGGGCCTGCACATCCACCCGCTGGCAGAGCCCAACAATCCTGCAACCACTCAGGGCTTTCTGTTCTTCCCTCTGCCCTTTGTATGGCGTCTGTCCGTGCAGATTCCCTTGCCTCTTGGGTCTTTGATTGTGTGGGAGCCCCATGCTCACATGGTGCTGCTGGAATGTAGACTGCAGATCCCTTCCAGGTTGGATATGGACCCTGCATGCAGACCTGAGACCACCTTAGCATCTTCTGCAGTGATTCCCAGACACAACCTTGAACTTTACAACCTTGAGTAGTAATGTAATGGCCTTCCCCAGGAGTGGGAGGGCTTGACAAAGGCGTGAAAACCCTCCTAATAAAGTGTGTTGATTATGTAACAGATTAGGCTTCTTTCTCTGTAATGGCAAAAAACGACACACACACACACACACACACACACACACACACACACACCACTCACCAGAACAAGAACAAAAACAGCAAACCCAAACAATAGCAACAAAACCCTCTGAAGTCTTGGTAAATATTTATGCAGTGATTTCTCTAAGGAATCCAAAGCATCTTAGAACCAAAATGCAAAAATCTTAAACAAAAATCTAGTGTGGGTCAGTTTATTGGTAATAATGTACCTTATTTATGCCCAAACCAATAGGATGTGAGGAATATTGTAGCCATTCTGTAGATGAATAAATCAAGGATCAGAAACTGGCTTAGGAAACATTAATAGCAAAGATCTGGATGATTCATGTTTCTGGTAGCTGTTTGTGTATGTATGTGGGTGCATGGGTGATGTGGTGTGTGTGTGTGGGTGTGTGGAACATGTGGTGTGTGTGGTATATGGTGTGTGGTGTGTGGTGTGTGTGGTATATAGTGTGGTGTGTGTGGTGTATTGTGTGGTGTGTGGTATATGGTGTGTGGTGTGTGGTGTGTGTGGTATATAGTGTGGTGTGTGTGGTGTATTGTGTGGTGTGTGGTATATGGTGTGTGGTATGGTGCGTGGTATATGGTGTGTGGTGTGTGGTGTGTATGTCAGGGCTGTGTGCATGTACATGTGTGCTTTTGTTAACTATAAAATGCTTAACCACCCTTTACTAATTGCAGTCTAACCCAGGATCTTCAAATTCCTGTTTCTGGGCCAAACCAGAGTTCACTTCACAGCACGGGTGAGGGTTAGATTCTCAACAGTCAATAGAAAGCGGAGCCTTTATGTCTGAAATGCCATCACTGGTCTCGGGATATTTTTAGATGAAATAATCATACATGTCGACTCATTTGCATCTGCCCAGAGCTGGTGGGTGACCTCCATCGTGACCCCGAACTCAGACCCTGTAGACTGAGGCAATGACAGGTTGCAGATTTCACTCTGGGCGGGGTTACCATGAGCCTTCCACTCAGACCTCCCTCTGCCCTTTGTACTGTAACAATGCTCGGAAACACAGGCTTGTTAGAGGAAATTCCCAGGGCCAGAGTTTGGACGTGAGGCAGTTGCTTTGCTATGCTGGGCAGGCTGATGTGCGCCTAAAAATAAACATGCTGGTCTGCATGGGGTTCCATGACTTTGCCTTGCACAGTGGATTACATTTCAAAAGGCATTTTTAGAAAGGTTTTCAAGAAAGCAAGCCTAGGTAAACGTGAAGAATAAAATATATCATGGTTCCCTTTCGATTTGACAAAATGTACCCATTTCTTTGAAAGGGCTTTTGCTTTTTTTGCCTGAGGATTTCAAAACAAGGTTCAAGAAAGCAAAGGCATGCTGGGATGCTGTCCAAGCAACTGCAGAAAGATGGGAGCATCCAAAACCGCAAGATCAGCCAGTTCTTCCCAGTGCAGGAAGGACGAAGTATTAGCCAAGAACCCTGGGCCGGCCCGGAGCCATGGGTGACCTGTGTAGGCCCCCCCCCCCCCCCCCCCCCCCCCCCCCCCCCCCCCCCCCCCCCCCCCCCCCCCCCGTAACAAAATCCTCCCTTCCCTAAGTGTCCAGGTACTTAACTGGCAGAGAGGCTGTTATTAACGTGGCTCATTTAGCAGAAAAAGAAAGGTAAGTCAACAGTGGACAACAAGCGACTCAGAGCAGGCAGATAGCTCCAACCAGCTCTCTTTTCTCCCCAAAGGGCAAATATCTTACTCACAGTCCCTACAATTTAGAAGATGGTAGAACCATTTACGTTGCACTCTTTAAATTTAGATTTTTGAGTGGCTAAGAATACATATCCATATATTGGTGTTTCCATTTTTTAAATAGAACAGATATCAGGGGTATAGCTCTGAGTCTTGCTGTTACTTGCCTGACCCTGGTTTGGCTGAAAATGAGCCAAATTGTGTCAGTTTTCCATCAAATCAGAATGTGTTTGCAGCACAACAAGTAACCCACAATCTAGTTAAAGAGTAACCGAAGAACAGTGGTTTTGAGTGAACTTTTGCTGCCTCATTGTTCCCATTCCTTCTTTGCTTTTTCCTGGAAGTCCAACCTAACTCTATTGTTGTTACAAAGACCCTAGTTTTAAATGGTCAAGCAGATAGGCAGAGTTAGTTAACCAAAGGGCAGCTACAGTCGCTCTCTAGCCTGATGATTTTTTTTTTCAGACCTTCATTTGGTAGCTTTGGATTGGGGGCCTGACATCACAAGACTCTTGGTGGCTTTGAGCGGAAAGGACCTTCAGGTCATCACCCGGACCCCACCCAGTGCGGCATCCCTTTGGGAACACCCCGGCCATGAGCTTCCAGGGTGCTGGCTCAGCGCCCAGAACAGGACGTTCACCAAACCACTAGGCAGCTTTAGACAATTCTGATGGTGGGCAAATCCTTCCGCGCATTGAGCTAAAGCCTGTTACCCTATAATTTCCACTCATCAATCATCTGTTGACCTCCTTCCCCACACAGATCAATCTTGAAATATTTGAGGGTAGCCTTCATGTGCCACAAGACTGACTTCTTACTTCAAATGTCCCTGGTTCGTTCAACTATTCTGTAAATGACAAATTTTCCCATTTTCACCATCTTGGTCAGCCTCCTCTTATAAGATCTGTTGTATTTCTCGAGGCAACATTTTAAGTACTTTAGCTAATTAATCATCTCTATAAACTTGTGAGCTAAATATTATCTGTATTTTCAGAAACAAAACTAAAACTTAGCAAGGTACAATTACTAACTCAAAGAGTGGCAGATGGGGGAATTCAAAACCAGGTCTGTCTCTTTCTAGCTCACCCCACGTCTCTGATTAAAAAAGAAATGTTGAAGCTGGTATAGCCAAGGTTGATCTCAGATACATTCTGAGATCTGTGGCTGCTAGAATCCTCCTATGTACATTAACATTCCTTTTGTTGCTACAACTTGTACTTACTAATAGGGATTAATGGGCTGCTGAAGGGCAACTATAGACAAGGTGGGTGTGCAGGGGGGTATAGAGGTCAAGAGATGCATGAGCAACAGGAAGCAAGAAGGAATTTAGGAGGCGTAGGGGGCACCTTGTTATGGAAACTTCAGGTGGTAGGGAGAACAAGACAACAGGGCTCAAAGAGGGGGGAAGTGGTTGCATGAGAGTGCCTAAACCGTTGGCTTTAGCCCGAGCCCCGTGGCTGTGTCTACAGAATAAATATAAAATATTTGTTTTTCCCCCAGCTGATCATGCACTCCACGGGAGTGCAAAGTTTGGTGACAAAGGATACTGTGTCCAACATCTGATTCGAGGTGAAATCTGCTTAAGTCACACCTTTAGGTGGAAAAAGAAAAAGCCTGCAAGTAGTCAGAAAGAGAGTCCTTTGCAGCTCTGCCACAGTGAGGGTCAGGGACAGGCTCTATGTCTCCAGGCTTCTGCATTTCCCCCACACCACTTGCTAGGCTTCCTTCCTTCCTTTCTCCTGGCTGCTTTCCCAAAGCAGAGATTGCCTGAGGATGACACTGCCTCTGCCTTCAGCTGCCCCTTTTCAAAGTAGTTCTACACCCGGCAACTAATGCCCAGTGGATTAAAGTAATCTGTAGTCCACTGCTCCCAAAGAGCCACTGCCACAGTGTGCTCCATGGAAGGTACCAATGGACAACATTAATGTCTATGGCTGAGCACATGGGCACAATGATAAAATGACTCCCTTAAGATCTCTATGGCAGTTTGACTCAAAAAACTGCAGAGCAATGCCCTTCAAATAATCAAGCTGCGTGAGAGAAGGTGAGTGCAGAGGCTCCTGGGATGTCGTCTTCTATGTGCACACGCGAAGGCCGAGGCTCCTCTTCCTTGTCGCTCCCAACCCGCTTACCACTTGAGAGAAAATCAAGGTCCAGAGAATGGATGTGGACTCACCCACGTTCACATGGCAAGTGAGTTACAGGCGCAGGACTAAGTCAGGGCCCCAAAGCTTTTTGTAAAATCATACTTCAAGCTCCTGATATATGTACTTGGATGTGCCAACATGTATTAGAGATCAGACTTGGAGTTTTCTTTAATGCTTTTTAGGGAGAAGCAGAGCAGAGGATGAGAAAATGTACATCCTCTCAAAGGAGACTTGGATGGAGGCAGGACTCACATCTGTGTCACTAGCCATTGTATCCCTAGCACAGAACTTGGTGTTTCCGTGGAAGGTGCTCAGTATACATGTATTTGCTAAAAATGTGTAAGTCCATGGTCAGAGGACACACAAGAATCGACCAATGAATGCACAAATAAGTGGAACAACAACAAATCGGCATTTCTTTCTCACACTCTCAATCAATAAATAAAAATAAAAAATCAAATACGCAAGTCTCTGACTTGGAGGGGTGGAGAGTAAGGGGCACTGATAGAGAAATACCTAATGGGAGAAGCTATCCACAGAGGCATAAAGAAATCAATTCTAAAAAGGTATGGTGCAAGGCAGGTACTCAAAATAATGGGTGAAAAAATGTATCTAGCAAAGTCTCATAAAGAAGAGTAGGAAAATGTTACAGGAATAGGCACTCTCCTTGAAAAGCTTCAAACTATTAATCTGGTAATAAATTTGGGTTCTTCAGACAATGGATTCATTCATGTTTTCATTCATGTGCTCACAAATTCAATAAACATTGATTAAGCAAAAGCTGTGCACCTGGCATTGTTTCAAGTGCTATGGATTCAGAAATCAAAGACTGATAATGCCTCAAGGATGAAAATAAACATAGCAACCATCCCTTAATGTGCTGAGGGCTATGACCGCACATTTCACAAAGTGCCATCAAACCACAGGCCCGAGGGACACTCAGTGTGAGGTGGACTGGATGGGGAGAAGAAGGGAAAGGAGTCAGGCTACAACAGATAGTTGGGTGGAGAAGATGACTGGCAGTGACCTGGACAGGGAGAACAGCACCCATAGACATAGGTGGGCAGAGAGCTCTCATGTCCTGAGGACCTGAAAGATATTTAGTACAACTGGAAGCTCAGGTGGGGAGAGGCGAGGCTGGGTCGGATAAGGAGCAGACCTTGAAGGTCTTGTTTATCTTCTTTAAGTTGGGGCTTCTCAAAGTTTAATGTGCAGGAACCTGGTTAAAATGCAGATTCGGGAAGTCTGAAGAGGGGGTGGAGAGCCTGCCCCTCTGACAGCCCAAGTGATGCTGATGCCGCTGACTCCAGACGGCCCTTTAGGCAGCAGGCACATGATGGGACTAGTTCACTGTGGAGAGTGACATTGTCAGAACTGCATTTTCTCAAGAACCCTGTGGTAGGACATGAGGACAGAACGGAGGAAGACCGTGTTGAGGTTAAAAACATGAGTGGCAAGAAATTTTGAACACCTGAACTAAATAAGCTAAGGAAAAATAGTCTATGTTCAATAAACAGGTGTAAATTGGCTGCTCTTCTATGAAGTTGCTATAAAATATTTCTCTGAGAGGAAGACTATGAGGACAAAAATTAAACAAACAAACAAATAAACAAACAAAAACCATAAGAAGCAGAAAAGGAATTCCAGAGAATAGGTAATGTTATTTGAATGTCTTGATCCTGTTCCAGTTCTCAATGGACACATTATCTTGACCCCCCAAGAGGGACCTCACTGACGCCAAAAAGCAGCCAGCTATGGGCTGAGCACCATCCCTGCAGAGAATGATCACAGCAGAGTAAATAAGCCATTCTTCACAGATATCCCTTGACATATGTTGTCACTACTTGCATTCAATTTCAGGAAACTTCAGGAAGAGCCATTGTTTCAGAGCAAATTCTGGAAAGTAACATGGAAGTCCACCGGATCCTGAGCAAAGTTCTTGTTCATTTATTCACAACCCATAGGCCCCTGACCTTAGATACACCTGTTTCTATCCCTGTTAGAAAATCCTGTCAGTTCGAGTATACCTTTAACCCAAAGGAAAAACTCAGAAAAAGAGAGAAAGAAAGAAAGAAAGAAAGAAAGAAAGAAAGAAAGAAAGAAAGAAAGAAAGAAAGAAAGGGGTCTACATTGTTGAAAAAAAAATAAAGGCAAGTGGTAAACTTTTTTCCCTTCAGCAGAAGCCAAAATAAAAATAAAAAAGCAACTTCTAATGAGATTGGCTCTCATAATATAATCAGCATCATGCTCTATGTACTATGCTGGTTGGCATTCTTTACTCAAAGATGTACAAATTCAAAAAACAAACGAACAAATGCCACTTCCCTCTCACCCTTTTGCTCACAGTCCTGTGAATCAGTCCATGTCAATGAGTCCATGTCTGCAGCCCAATCAAAAAGCCAGGCGGGCAGTCACATCTGCTTCAGATCAGCTCAAGTCACAGGCAGCAGGACAAAGCACAATGACACAGGGACCTACCTTTCTTCTCTGTGGTGTTCAGGCTCCTGAAACTGAACCGGGTCCCAGAGGTCTCCCTAAGGCCCTCCTATGGGAGATGAAATGTAAGGGCCTCCCATTCAATCACAGCCACACCGCGGGGGGGATTCCCAGAAGCAGCTTCCAGATCCTCGGGGCGCCCTCAGACCTGAGGGAGCAGAGGTGGACTGCCCTCTGTTCTCTGCTGCAGGAAAGAGCTGGGAGACTCGGTGTGGCTGGGGATGGGGGCGGAGGCTGGGGGAAGGGAAGTAATATGGGAGCCGTAATAAATAAGAGATCCTCTCCACATGACTTCCTGTATTTGGTGCCTGTTGCCTCTCTCCAGGCTCCCTAGAGGAAATAAGAAATTTAAACTTGTCCTTTGGCCACTGGAAAGAAGAGAATAAACATGCTAAGAACCATGAAAATGAGAAGGAGTGGGGCAGCAGGCGGGGAGCTGACGGGCCAGTTAGCTTTACCTTTTACCAAGTGCCTGCTTCCTGAAGTTTCCCTAAGTGTTTAACTCTGCAAAAGTCAAGAACACCCTCATCTTCTTCCTTGGAACTGAAATATTGCCTGGCTGCTGTCCAGAAGTTCTGCCCCAGAGAGGCTGGTGAGAACGAGTCACAGGTCTGAGAGGAGTGTGTTCGCAGCACGGAGCAAGACCCGCTGGGTTCTGTCTTTGGAACCGCTGCTGACATTCAGTCTTACCTTGGAACAGCTCCTAAAAGTCCTCAGGCCATTTTGCCCTGGGGTTTAAAGAATTATTGTCAAGGCTACCACCTACGGATTGCTGGAAGCTGGGCTCCCTGCGTCATCAGTGGGACTCAGGGTGAGATGAAAAAACACGAGGCCATTCAGAAATGAAGGATTTCAAGATGTTGACAGCAGATCATGAAACCAATAGTAGGGGCCCCTCTGCCTTGAGTATGGGACTGTATGCAACTGTTTGATTTGTGCATCCGTGTAGCCAGTCCTGGCTAGGGAAGAAAGGTAGGACTATGGTGTGTTGGATTTAAGCTGCTGGGTTATCAAGAGGCCTGGACTGTCGCATTGTGTTCTGATGGGCGGTGGTCAGGCCTGGGACACCAGTGCGGTGGAGCCAAGACAAGAGAGGAATGCTGGCTTGGGCGTGTGAGCCGGCAAAGACCACAGCTGTATCGTGGACTTAAAGGATCAGTGTCTCCTTGCTGATTTCCCACTCACCTCCATGTCACTCTCCTCTCTACAGTTGGAGCAATCGCTGTCAACTGCAACTATCACAACATGGTTCGCCCGATGAAAATCTTCCAGTAACGTCAGCATGAAGGCTGAACACTTTAACGTGGCTTCTAGCCCCTTCCGGCCCTGGCACTGGCCTGCCTCTCCCGAGTTACTTCACAGCTCACCTCCACCTGCTCTCTGCTCAACCCCTTCTCCTCCCCTCCTTCCCCGCCTTCTCACTCCAGGGGATTGCTCTGTGAACCGTGCTCTCCCTCAACCCACTGTCCTTCAAATCTCACAACGTCCAGAAAATAATTGTCAGATTTCTAAGCCCCTTTGGTGTATCTCCTTAGCAAACCACGCTTATCTCTCTCTCAACACTCATTAACTCAAAGCAGTGGAAACCAGTCTGCTTGCCCTTGTCGCCTGCAGGGCTGTAGACGCTGAGAAGGCAAGGACCATGTCTGGTTGAACAGGACATCCCTAGGTCGAGGACCTGGAGGGTGTGATGCGTGTGAGGTTAGTATTAGTAGCAGAAGCATTAATTACAGTTATCCCCTTTTTGATCAATGGAAATTATATGACTCAGGAAAACAAAATTGCTGTTATGGTTCTATCACAGTTTAAACTCTGGCCGACAGAGTGAAGCAATTACACAGGCAATATTGCAAACAATTCTTATCCATAGAAATACAAATTAATTTCCCCCAGTGGGGATACATCATTGATTTCCACCCTGTAGAAACGATTATCTCAAATATTACATTCTAGTGCTCCACATGATATTAGGGTCTCTATATAGGGTGTCCCCCCCAAAAAATGAATATACACTTTACAGCTGATAGCTCAATTGATGTTTCTTTCTTTTCAAATTTAAACCATTGAAACTAATAATTATTCAAAGTGTGCATACATTTTTGGGACACCCTGTATTTGCATTTTAACAAATTCAATTCAGAATTCCTGATTGCTTATATAAATGTCTACTCAAGATTTTCCTTTGAACTTATTTTAACATCTTGCCATCCCTTCATTAATTAATGAGTTAAATAAAATCTCCATCTCCTGTTCATTGGATATATTTATGAGAGGGATGATTTCACCTTTTTGAAAATGATTTCTAAACAGACGTCTGTGAGAAAACAGTGACTCTAGGACATTGTAGTGGTAATTTGTAGGGGCAGAACTGTTTTCTTCACTATTTTGCTTGGTTTTCTAAATTCCCTGAGTATATAAAATAAAAACAGGAAATGAATGAAGCATGATGATGATCAAAGCAAATGACAAAATTGCCTCTGCTGTGTAGGGTACAGGTTTCAATTAGGCAGAAGTAGAGGCAAAGCCCCACGTGTGCAAAACCATCACTGAACACAGGGTGACCAGGTGGGCAAAAGTGTAGAGGCCCAAACTCATCGAAACTAGTACCGTGGAGGGAGAAGAGCTTGATATGGAAGAGGCACGTATTTCAGGTATCCAAGAGTTCTCTAAAACAGCGTTTTTGGGAATCCTCGCTGCACAGACCGCCAAATGGGAAGACCTTACTATCAACCAGCAATAGCAAATCCTTCAACAACTGGGACAGTGGCACTTGGTCAGGAACAACCCAGATTATATCAACATACTTGGGTGGTTTGGTTTCTCTTTAATGTCAATATTTTTCTATTGTTACCTGATGTGGCTTGCAGGTAACAAAATATATATTTGTAATATCAAGTACATAAAAGATTTATCTTTAAGGAATGGCCTGGCCAACAGTCCAATCTGTTCCCTAAAGCTCTTTAAGACCAGACAAGCAGGAAAACAAAAAGTCTTTTGTCACTGGTGTTGTTTTTGCTTTTGAAATGAAATTTGTAACGAATTCCATTTGGAAGCAGCAAAGTAACATACCTAACAGTTGAATGTGGGATTTGGATTCTTTCCTGAGAAGAACAATTTCTGCTTTTGGAGGAACTGTGAGACGTATAAAGGATTGTGACAAGAGACAGGACAATGAGCATTTAGATGCTCAGAGATCGCCTCCCACCCACATGCAATACTTACCACAAA
>PVJC01018666.1:0-31095 GCA_004026665.1 Murina feae | reverse complement strand
GGCGCCGCGCCCCGCTCTCGGCCTCCGCTGCCCCCCTGCAAGTCCATCGGCCCCGGGAGGCCCGCCCGGCCTCGCACCCACTTCCAGCGCCTCCGGGCCCGGCCGTGTCCCCCCGCGCGCCTCGCCGCCCGGATGTGCCGGGTTGGAGCGACTCCCCGCGCTCCCGGCCGCGGGTGGGGGACCCGCCGCTGCGCCCGGCCCCCGCCCTCCGGGCCCTCCGCGGGGCGGCGCTCGGGCGGCGGCAGGGCGGGAGCCGGGGCGCGGAGCCGGCGGCGGGAGGGGCGGGAGCGCGCGGCGCGGGGCGGGGCGGGCGCGGCGGGAAGGGGCGGCCGGGCGCCCGGAGCCGCCTCGCCAGCCGGGTGCAGCCGCCGCGCGCCGAGCGCCACGATGGGGCTGGAGACCGAGAAGGCGGACGTGCAGCTCTTCATGGACGAGGACGCCTACAGCCACGGCGGCGGCCTCGACTACGCCCACCCCGACAAGTACGCGGGCTCGGACCCGGACCGCGACCCCAACCAGCTCAACGCGCATCTCAAGGTGAAGCCCGGGGCGGGTCCCAGCCGAGGGGGGTGCGGTCCCCCCTTCTTCCTCTGCCCCCTCCCCAACCCTCGCCACGGGTCAGCCCCGCGGGGTCCGGGGGACCCAGAATCCACCAGCCGCGGGGCCGCCTGCGTAGCCAGGAGTTCTTAGCCTCTTTTCGGGGCGTCGACCTTGACCCCAGGAGAGGGTGGGGCACCCCGCCGGGCCCTGCTTGTCTGTCCCCCCTCCCGCCCCCGCGCGGGCTCCCGGCTCCGGGGGCGCAGGGTTAGCGACAGCTCCGCACCCCCGCGTCCCGCCCGCAGCTGGACTTCCAGGACGTGATCGCGGAGCCCGAGTCCACGCACTCCTTCGACAAGGTGTGGATCTGCAGCCATGCCCTCTTCGAGGTCAGCAAGTACGTGGTCTACAAGTTCCTGACCGTGTTCCTGGCCATCCCCCTGGCCTTCGCTGCGGGGATTCTCTTCGCCACCCTCAGCTGCCTGCACATCTGGTGAGAAGGGCCCCCACCCCCGAGAAGGGCAGGGGGCCAGCTTTTTGAAACGTGGGAATGTCCTTTGCCACCTGCCCCCTGCCCGCCCCTTCCCCCAGGCTGGCATGCAGGGGGGGAGCTCAGGGCAGCTCCTCATTCGAGCGAGGAGGGGAGGCCTTGAAGGTCTTTAGAATCGTAGGGTGGGGTTGGGGGCGAGGAGAGGCAGGGGCTGGGTTAGGGGTTTACACAGAGGGGATGTCCCCCAGCTGCCTGTGGAGGTGGAACCCTGCAGGCCGTGTTCCCTGCCACAGGCTGCTCTCTCTGGTAGCTGTGTTGGGACTTGTACCTCCGGTTTGGGGCAGGGCTGGTAGTTGTTTTTTTTTCATCACTTTGTATGCAGTCACCACCTATGCTTGGGGTGAAACAAAAGTGATCCCTGAGCAGAATGCCAGTGACAGGATGGCTGGAAAAGGATGTCAAACCTGCTTCCTGCCAGGGGCAGATGGCAAGAATGAGACCAATGAATGAAAATTCAAACTGCGGCATAATGAAAGGAGAAGGCCTCCAGATTCCCTTTCACTTCTAACCAACAATTCCGGTTAAGGGGAAAATACACACAGCAAAGCTACTGGACCTTGATAGGATACTTTGAGTAACTTTTTTCACACTTAAAATGCATCATAAAGCTTTGGAGAACAGTTTTAAGTATCAAAAAATTGTAAGGGACAATGCCCCATTTTACCCAGAAGTTTTGTTGTTGTTGTTGTAAAAGACATTCACTTCATTTGAGAGGCAACAGTTGCCAAGCCTGTGCTTTAGGTCCGTCCTGGTCCAATATGTAACCCCAGGCGCCGCCATGCTTCCTAATCACTTCAGATGGTATTGCTGCGCCCTCACTTGCAGTGTGTTCCCTGTTAGAAGTTACAAAATTAGTCTCCATGCCCCTTTACCATCTGAACCAAATTCTTCAGTCAGTTAGCTAGCTGTTTAGTTCAACCAAGAAACTTTACTGAATGCTCAGTTGATGCAGGGCACTGGGCCCAGCATGAGAACGATGCAGGGTCTGCCCTCAGCTTCTCCACAGCACAACAGGGCAGCTGGCTGGGTGCAGAGGTGGATGCTGAGAAAACTCACTAACATCTGTGGAGGAGGAGGGAGGCACAGGGAAGGCTATATGGGCAGAGAAGAGTCTAAAAGGGTGAATAAAAATTCACCGAATAGGCAAAGGATAAAGAATGAACATCGATTGCATTTGATCACTAAAGATTGTAATCAGCTAAACCCTGTTGAAAATGCCAGAAGACTGCTAAAGGAACATAACCTTTGCCTTTGGATGTCAGCAGATCCACAAAGGCCAGATGTATAGTTAGATCATATTCTGGCATTAGCACATGGGCTGTTTTTAATCTTCGCTCAAGGACATGTTTGTGGTGGTTGTTTTTTTATTATTATTTTGTAGAGAAAGAGAAACATCAATGAGAGAGTGAAACATCCATGAGTTGCCTCCCATACTCACCCCAACCAGGGATCGAACCCACAGCCCTTTGGTGTCAAGGATGATGCTGAAACTGACAGCCACCCAGCCAGGGCAATACATGAATTTTTTAAAATTCAGCATATAAAATTTTGGATTTCTAATTAACCAAAACCAGTCACCTAACCTCTGTGTTAGTTTTCTCACTTTTGAAAATGTGAAAAACTGGAAGTCATGGCATGGCGAAGCTCTTTGGAGTGCAGAGTGCCATGTTCACAGTCAGCAAAGCCAGGTCCTCCTGAAGCGCCTGGAAGACTTGAAAGCAAAAGGTTTTCATTTTCTAAATGGTGGAAACTACAATTAACCGAATGATGCTTCTCTCCACTTGGCTGTCCTGAGAACCATGAGGGTTTTGTGTATGGTGAATCATCAAACCAGTTCTTTTGCAGCATGGAATATATTATTTAACTTCAGCTTTCTTCTCAGATTGCATTCATGTGGGACATTAATATTTAACCGTCATACATGTGTCATCAGACAGCTTTGATTGCAAGCAGAGAAGTCCCTTCAAACAAAAATGCTTAAAAGTTAGTTTATACCTGGATGAAATACTAGTAGATTCATCTTCAGTGGCCTGCATGACATAATAAGAACAGATCAAGTAGAGACCTTAGAGAATATCAAACCTATCTGAGTAAGCTTGTGCACTCTCTCTCCCTCACTCTCTCTTGCTTCGCTCTGTCTCTCTTTTTTTTTTTTCTTTTGATAGGGAGTATGTGACCAAAGCTATGAAAACATCACTTCATCACAACGGGTCTGATTTTTAAATTCTTTAAAGAAACAAGTGAAAATAATAACAACAACAAAAAACAAACAAAAAAACAACCCTGAACTCAGTCTGGTGATGTATCCCAGGCCAGAGTTCTCGTCATTAGGGTCCAGGGAACTGGCTTGATTCCACACCACGCTCAGGCTGAGGTAGCCGCCATTTGGCGATTGCAAGTTATTGATCACAAGTAAATCATACCAAGAAATGTTGGCTGGAGCTCTCTTACCCCTTTCATTTTCTGGGATACAATTCCAATACCTGGTTCCTCCGATGGGAATGCAGCAGTATCAGTCTCATTTTCCAGAAGATTTTTTAATAAAGCAAATTGCTATGACAATTCAATCTGCATGACACTATTGTTAATGCAAAGCTAAATGAAAGTCTCTGCCCTGAGAGCTTTATTATCCAATGGAGGAATATATACTCTTATAAATGATAAGATTATTTAAGAAGTTTTGGGCCCCGACCAGTGTGGGTCAGTGGGTTGGAACTTTCATCCTATACACCAGAAGGCTGTGGACGCAGTTTCCCATCAGGGTACATGCCCAGGTTGAGAGTTTGATCCCTAGTCTCATCTCTCTCTCTCCCTTCTTCTCTCTAAGTCAATTTTTTTTTAATTGAAGAAGTATTTAGGTTGGCCACATTGAGCCTCAACCAAGTTTTTGGTTTTTCCAAATTGCCTGGAGTTTCTGAAGGGATTCTTTCTAGGACGTTGAGGAAACAGTTTGTTTGATATCAGAGAATCTTTGGATTATTTGATCCAAAGTGAGAGAACAACAACTTAAACATTAAAATAAGTTCAGCATGTCCCACGGACTAATGTCCTCAGGTGTGGGCCATTGCAGTCTGCTGAACTGGAAAATCCACTTTTGTCCCGAGCGTAATTCCCTCTCAAGACGGAAATCTAACAAGTTATGAAGATGATAAATCTCTTAGCCTGAGGAAGAAAGGCAAACTAATTATATTTTGAATCAAGTGGATTTGATTAAGAAGTTTTCTGATCTAAACTTAAGCCTTGTAGTTTGTCAATTTGAGATTATTTTGTTGTAATTGTTTTCATTCTGACTTCAAAATAGTTGTGTTTATTATAATAACAGCATCATTTGGACATTTCAAGGGCACATAATCCTGATAGCCAGTCTCTAAAATTTTCAAGTCATACTTTAATTTGTAGTAATTTACCCAAAGCCACACATAAAATGAGAAACTAATGGAATAAAAAGCCAGACGTTGCCACCATTCAAGCTTCTATTCAACTCTGTAGCTCTGAAACACCTAGTAATTAATTTTCTTTTGATATTGCTTCGAGTCTTTAGTACTTAGAACAAAACACAAGATAAGTATAATCTGTATAGTAAACAGTCAATATGAATAATTCAGTATTCTAAAAATATTACAACCAGACAGTTGCCCGATCTTTCCTTCTCTTTGGAATAAGTACCATAGACCTTTACTTAAGTCACATTTTAAAAGCAAGCCAAGAAAATCAATCCCACTTCCTGTGCCCACCCAGGTAATAATAAAAATTCCATTGAGGCTGCCGTCAAGGCCTGAGAATTCACAAACACCACTGTGCTCAAAGGGCACCACTGCAACAGGAAACACTCTTCACAGGGTGACAGAGAGAAGCCATTTTCAGAGGAATATGAGAATATGCTGTTATTTCAAGAAAAGGCACATGAATAAAATAATTTCAGTATCATCTAGTTTTTCTCATCTAAGAAACTGCAGGGCTCTTTTAAGTATACCACACAACCCTTTTCAGCACATGTAATTATTATGAAAAATTCAAAATATAAACTTTAACAGATGCCTAAATTCACATCACCTCAAACATTTACTAAGGATCAAAGATGCCTCACTTAAAGAAATCCCATTCAAGTAGGAAAGACAGAAATATAAGCATCTGTTTGTGATGCTTTTTTTTTTTATAAATTTGAGGATTAAGAAGTTTGTTTCAATATGTTAGAAGCACACACACACACACACACACACACACACACACACACAAGCATTCAGCCCAGCCTGTCCTAAGGGAAAGGGAAGTGGAATAAGGCAACAAGAAAGGCTATCAGGAATTAGAACCACAGAGAAATGTGAAGAGTTAGGCAGGTTAATGGTTAGGGGTAAAGGTCAGATAAATTTACAGTTTGGTTTATTTTTTGTTTTACTGATTCAGAGAGCATACCACTAAAAGAAATAAGATTCCTGTTTGTCATCTCCCTGCCTGTTTATTTTTTAAGCAACTTATCTTCTGTGCATCTTACCACTATGTGTGTCACTTTATTTTATTTGTTTCAAAAGTCCAGCCAAGGTGAGGTGAGTTAGGCCATTGTTATATCTTTTCAGGCATGTGCAAGAGCCAGTGGCCTTATTTGGTAACACCAATAATCCTTAAACATCTCTTCCCCCATTCCAGGATTATAATGCCTTTTGTAAAGACCTGCCTAATGGTCCAGCCTTCAGTGCAGACAATATGGAAGAGTGTGACAGACGTTGTCATTGCCCCACTGTGTATGAGCGCAGGACGCATCCTCTCTTCTGTCAGCGTGCAGCTGAGCCACGACTGAACACGTGGTCCCAGGTCTGGAGATTTGGATTCGGTCCTACTTCTTTGTTGTTACAGCATAAAGCGACTACTGTTCTGTTCATTCCCCAACTGCACTCATTAAGATGGACAGCCACATTTAGAAATGTTTATTGGCAAATTTTTTTCAAATAATGCTTTTATAATTAATAACCATGGATTTCATATCTAACTTTATAACCAGAATTACACAATAGGTTGACAACACTATTTTTAAAGGCAAACACTTTTTGCTTTAGTACAAAAGTATATCTTTTATCATGATGAATTTGTAATGATCAAGATACATTTCTCTCAAATACTGCAGTGGTTTTTGTGTGTTTTTTTGTTTTTGTTTTTGCACAACTGCCATAAAAATATTTTTTTACTCTGGAAGTAATACTTTTAAATTACCGTTGCAGATAAAGTCATAGGGATTCTTAGCAATAAGATATACAGAGATTCTAGAAATTGCAGAAATGAAAGCATACAGTAGTGACAGGGGCTATCAAATATAATAAAACAAATGTGAAAATTGATTCATGCAAATGTTTTCCTTTAAATAAGGTATTGTTAATCTCTAATCCTATTTAACAAGAAATGTCGTTTTACTGTATATTTTGTACTTAATGTAAATGTTGCTCTAATAAGATTGCTTTAAAGCACTTTTATTATATTTGTGTTCTTGTTGAGCTAATATATAGAATGAGTAACTATATCTCCCACGGGAATTTTACTGCTGAGTTTGCACTGTCTTGATTATATAAGCATATATATCTTGTTTGGGAATAGAATGTAAAAAGACTAATGTACTGGCTTTTTTTTCTAACTTTACAAGCAAAACCTGAAATGTTTTATAAGTAATGTTTATCTTAAAATAGTCTGTATCTAATTCTTATATTGTTTAGGGTATGCTTCCTCTCATATAGTTAGAAATTAAACCAGTATGCTGCATTCCTATTAATGTTTCACTTTACCTTCAAGTAATATTGGTGCTATTTAATAACATTTTACAATAAAGCCTATTTCTTGTACCACAGTGATTCATGTAGAGAGACTTCCAAGAAAGTTGTCAATTTGTGGGGTCCATGCTACTGAGCTATTATTTATAAATTAAACACTAACAACTATAAACTTTCAGTATGTTGTCTAACATGGATTTTGTTACACAGTATAGAATTATTCTTATTGTGAACTGTAGAATCCTATTTTAATGTTATGCATTGCTTTTGTTTTAGAAATACCATTATTCCAAAATGATAACTTACACAAATAATGTCTGTGATGTGAGTAGTTACAGTTTACACATCTTAAAAGTATGAAATGCTCAAATTTCACGATTACTAAAAAGAACCTGAATTAACATTCCTTTAAATATCTTCATAGATGACACATCTTCATTCAAATATTAATTTTATTTTTCCAAATTGCCAGGACTGGATGATTTATTGGAATATTATTGGGGACCAACGCAAACTAAGGATTAAATTATGAGACTTGTATTTTTCTGAAAGTAACCTTAAAAGAGGCTTTTAAACCCATCTTAGGCCATGATAGCATCCTTAGAAAAGACCCTCATGATCATTACCTGAAAGCATTACCACTCATTTGGCAAGTTTTAAAATCAAAATATATACACAAAGTCATATAACAAAATCAAGTAACTTTTAAAAATGATAATTATGAGCTCCTTGTTTCTTAATAGCTTTGGATACTTTCAAAGTGAATTTTTATTGAGATTTGCCATTAACTATTTCAAAAACTGAAATTTTGTACCAAGGCAATCCAGATCACATGTGAAACATGTTTGTTCTTTAGCTGGGTGGGGGTGAGCGGTGGGTGGTTTGGAGACTTTCTCAATATCCATAATAAACTTTCTAAAACCCCATAGATACATTATTGCTTTTCTTATATTAAATATAGAACTGATCAATAAAGATTCTTTTCAAACTAATTACCTTCTTAAAAACTCATAGTACATGAAAAAACGAATTATTGCTTATTCAGGAATGTATTGGTGAAAATTATGAGATTGGTAATTTAATACTTTGTTTTTCCAGCATTTAAAGAGGTCTGCTATTAATTTTTCTATCATGAAAAATTAATGAAAAGTAGGGAATAGTTTGTTCATAAATCCACTATATTTCATCTTCTTCATGAAATAAAGTCTCTTCCTAATCCTGATATTTCTGTTTTCAATTTTTTTATGAGAAAGTAAAACAATATAAATCACATGTTCTTGGATACCAGTACCATGAAGCCAGACTAGAGTCTAAAATTATCTCTGGAAAGTGAGTATGTGAAGTGTATTTGCTGATTTAGCATAGATTTTTTTATTGTCAGTTTATCTGGAAAATTGACCAACTTCTAATAATAAAGCAGGTGTCTGGCTTTTAAAAATGCTCTTTATAGTTGCAAAGAACTTCAAAAGCCCCTCTTTTTAGTCATCCACATCCCATGAGTTTATTTAGAGGACTTTCTTGGGAAGGTACTAGAATGTAATGAAAAAGATCAAGCATCTGGACCCCAGGCTCAGCACTGCCTTTACTGAGGTGTGTTACCTACTGCAAATGGTTTAATCTCGGGGTCTCAATTTTCTTATCGTTAAGGGAAGGATTGAACTAAAAAAATCTCTCAGGAGCTTTCTAGCTCTATGTTTTCTGCAACTTCAGTTGGATGAAGATTTGGCTACATATACAAAAACCAATCTATTCAGTACAGGAATTTTAAAAAATCATGGATTTTCTATCAATTAGAGGGCTGGATGCGATAAATATAATAAATTATGCATTAGTTTTTAACTCTTCAGTTGATTGTGAAACTATATATGGTTTTGATTCTTCATGACAGGGATTCCTAGATTTATAACAATTTTAGGTCGTTATTATTGTGACATTTCCCCAAAACCAATGTTACTCTATATTTTACATTAATTAAAATTTATTTGATTTGAATGTTTCTCTACCAAAATCACTTCTATACTGCCATGACCATTGCTATCTTCATCTTTTGCCCAACTATTTGCTACAGCCTGTTAAGTGACCTCACTCCTAGCCTTCAATATGACCTTCTTCAATCCATCTTCCCCTCAAAACAAAGTGATCCCATTAAGACTTCCTGCTCAAAACTACCAATTGCAGGTGCTTGCCCTTACAATAAAATCCAGAGTCTTGAACAATGTGTGCAAGGCCTTCACTATTGCCCCACTGTCATCAGCAGCAACTTCCTTCTGCAGCCCTCACTGAAGTGCCCAGCTCTTTCCTGCCCCCTACCAGGGTCACTGTTCTCCTCATGGCAATCTAACCCCTTCTGTTTCTGAAACTCCTCCGCATTAAGTGCCTCTGCTGTGTGTTCATACCAAATCTTGCACAAACTCCAATTATCACTTACCACCCAGTCAAACTAACCCTTGTTAACTAACCCTACTTGATAACTAGTTAAATTTAAAAGCATGGCTTCATCTTTGTTTCCTGTGATTCTGAAATGTTGCCCAACACTTAGTGAGCTCGATCAATATTTTTGAATGAATGACTATGTGAATAAATAATTAAAGAAAACTTGGGATGATTTCAGAGCTAGGGTAGAAATCATGTTTTGACTTCAAAAATTTCTTCATTTGCAAGAGAGGCTTGAATTATACTAATTCTAATAATAACTCCCAATTCTCTTATCTAAAATTTATTTCACATCTTTAGGGATATAAAACACTAACACTTAGAACCTAGTTTGTAAGCATACTTTCTGGAATTTCCTATTCTGGAATACTATCCTATTTCCCATTTTGAAATTTATAATACTAAAGCATTGTGTCTGTAGCATTCTACACTTTACAAAACATAGGCCCATACATTGTCTCATTTAAACCCAGACCAAATTAAATAGTATAGCAGAGAAATCCTATAAATAATAGCTCTACTTCCTAATTGGTTTGGCTCAGGATAGAGCATTGGCCTGCAGAATAAAGAGTTCTGGGTTCAATTCCGATCAAGGGCATGTACCTTGGTTGTGGGCTCCATCCCCAGTAGGGGGCTGTAAGAGGCAGCTAATTGGTGTTTCTCACCCATCGATGTTTCCAACTCTCTATTCCTCTCCCTTCCTCTCTGTAAAAAATCAATAAAAATATATTTTTAAAATAATAACCATCCCTATGTTCATAGCAGCACAATTTACCATAGCTAGGATTTGGAAACAGCCTAAGTGTCCATCAGCAGATGAATGGATTAGAAAACTGTGGTACATCTACACAATGGAATACTATGCTGCTGTAAAAAAGAAGAAATTCTTACCATTTGCAGCAGCATGGATGGAACTGGAGAGCATTATGCTAAGTGAAACAAGCCAGTCAATGAAAGAAAAATACCACATGATCTCACTTATTTATGGATAATAAAGACCATTATAAATTGATGAATATAAACAGATACAGAGGCAGAACAACATTGAACAGACTGTCAAACTACAGCTGGAAGGCTCGGGAGGGTTGGGGGAAGGAGTTAAGAGATCAACTGAAAGACTTGTATGCATGCATATAAGCATAATCAATGCACACAAGGCACTGGGGGGTAGGGGAGAAGAAGGGAAAGTCAAGGGAAAAAATGGAGACTTATTTAACACTCTTTGTAATACTTTAAGCAATAAAACAAAATTAAAAAAATAGTAATAATAGCTCTATTTCTGTAGCTTGAAACTTTATCATTTAGAATGTTTATTTAAGATAACAATAACAAAGAATTTTTACAAGGTGACACATTACTCTAAGAATTGTTTTTTAAAAATTATGTAGTCCTGCAAAAAAAAATTATCATGTTCATACACTTTATCACAAATCAGGATTTGGTATATCTTTTTCCTTCAAGGTATACATTATATAGGGAGGACAAGGGAAGGAATTGAAGGAGGAGGGAGCGCAGGATAAGGATATACAAAATATTCAAGTTATTTTTTAATATATTTTTATTGATTTCAGAGAGGGAGGGAGAGAGAGAGAGAGATAGAAACATTAATGATGAGGAGAATCATTGATCAGCTGCTCCTGCACACCCCCCACTGGGGATCGAGCCTGCAACCTGGGCATGTGTCCTTGCCAGGAATTGAACCCGGAACCTTCAGTCCACAGGCCAATGCTCTATCCTGTAAGCCAAACTGGCTAGGGCACAGGTTATATGTTTTAGGAATAAAAACAATTTGGGCTTACATAATTTAATCCACCCAATTCCCCACCCCATCCCCATTCACCCCTAAATAGCCAAATGAGCAAAAGAAGGCACTTGTTGTATTTTTAAAAACATTTTTGTACCACTCCTTAGCTACTTTCTTTGGATTGATATCTGAAATGCCCCCAATGGGACCTTATATCTTGATGCTTTTTTAAGGAAGAGTTACCCTTTGGGTGGGGTAACATTTCACCTTATTAGCAGCCATCCATTACTTTAATGTGAATGGATTATCTGAGAAAGGGATATTGAAAAACTGCATAAGGGACCCCAGTATGAGGGCCTTGAGCCATATGAGAATGCCATGCACTCATTAAAAGGGATGCCACCAAATAAAATCAGGACAGAAAAGGGGAAACAAAACAGAAAAGTTTCCAATGACACAGACTTCACCTTCACAGGTTTGCGGTTGGACACCCCGGTCCCAAACGCCTAGTGAAAGGGGCAATGGAAATTAAATGGGGTGAAGGGAGTTGAGGTCAGCTAAAGACTTTTCCACAAAGAAGCATTGCCCATGTCTAATTGAATAAAAGCGCCCTGGGAAGAGGTGTGAGGGCTCTACTAGAATCATGTATCTGGAATACAGTGGTGTAAAAGCAAAAGTTAACATGAAAACTGAACTACAGGCTGTGACCATTCATCTCTTTTCCACTGCCTTCCTTGTGCTGGTGACCGTTGCCATATATCTGTGGCAAAGAAAGAAGACCACGCAGCATTGAGAGAAATCAGAGGACACCACTTCAACAATTACCTAAAAATAGGACAGACACCTATCTGCCTGCACGAGGACGTGCGAGGTCACTCAGCCTGGCTGCACAGCCCGAGAAGTCATTTTGCCATGATCGGAAAAGGCGGGCGCGGAGGAGAATGGAGAAAGGAAGAGCGTGACTCAGAGTGGGAAGCAGCACGTAACCGAGGGCAAATATTCCTCCCAGACACAAACGGCTCGGGAAGAGGCTGACGCCACAGGTCCTCTGTGGGGCGTTGGTTTCTCTCCCTGGCTCTGGGAGCTTGTCATCGAGCACCTGCCTGTGACAAAGGGGAGAGAAGGGCAGTGAGCAGGCCCTGCCTCTCTGGCTGAGGGCACACCAGCTCGGCTAACTGGGGCAGGAAGCAAGGCGTCATTTGGAAAGTTTCGGAGATAAACACACCGCTTCCCAGTGAGGCAAGTGGCAAGGATTAACACGCTTCTCTGACTGATAAGGAAACCGGTTGGAATCCTGATCTCCTGCACAAAAAATAAATAAAATGAAAAATGGCCTTTACACGCTGTTGAACATTTATTACCTGCTGGGCTTTTATTTAGTCTGCACAGTAATTCTATGATGTGGGTTCTATTATCAGGCACATTTTCCAGACGAGGACACTGATGCCATGTAGTTAAAGAATTTTCCCCCAAATCACAGGGGACTCGGGATTGGAGCCGAGGGAACCTGACACCGAGTTCCGGCTCGGCCACGGGCGCGATCGCCTGTTACTCCGGGGAGATGTGCACAGCTCCTCCGATGCCTGGTCCTCCCTTCCTTTTCACTCCTCGTTCACGCCCCCTTTCACGCTGTGAGGAGCGTTTGTTTCCCGTTCTCCCATTAATGGAGTTGGCCCCAAGCCCTCAGTGTGAGAGCTCCCCTCCTCACTCTGTCCCCCTGGAACGCTGAGCCCTCCCCCAGCCTCACCCCACTTGCCTGGGCACCCCTTTCCTTCCCTGCATGACCTGTGCTCCAGACCCTGCATTCCAGGAAATGTCAAAAATATTTTTTCAAATGCCTTTATTGCCATGTTTTACAAATTTTATAAAATTTACTGCCTGTAACAAAGTCTTTTTAATATGTACCATAAACACAAAGATGATATTTCTCCTCAATACTAGACATCTTCATACATAAAATATTAAAATTATAGTAATAATTTCCATTTAGACTGCATATATTTTTCTAAGGCCTTGTTTTGTATTTTTCTTCATTTAGTTGGAAATTTATTGCCAGATTGTACATCTTTTAATAGATTGTCAGTTATTTATTTTGGAAATACTAGGGAAAACTATATACAAATTTATTTTCCTCCTATAGGATAATTTGCGCATAATAAGTTTTCAAAAATAGAAAAACTGGACTAAAGTAAATAATTATATTAATAAATTGCCATGGGTTTATATAATTTTTAATCACAATAGTAAGTGTGATGATTTGTCTACACATTATCAGCACTTGTATGTATATGTAAAAGTAAAATTAATATATGCACATGTCTATATAGACATATATAATTTTTACTAAGTTAGTGGGTGGTGTTATAGAACATCATCGTATTCCATTTTACACATTTAAAATCTAACACTTTTCTATAGTGATAAAAATTTAATAAACATTTTTCTATATTATTGTGATGCCCATACTCATTTCTTCTCTAATTTTTCATTCATATCTGAAATAAAAATGCTCTCTGTCCTTTGCAATAATGGTTCTGCTGGACCACAGAAAAGTCCGGAGGGCGTGGACTTCACACTTCCTGTCATTGGCAATGGCTACCGCAGATCCACCCACTCTTCTCTACTTCCTTTCCTCTTTCTCCTCCGCACGGCTCTAATGCAGTGCCGATAATTTGATATTTTAGGTAGCTTTGAAGGGTAAAGGTTTACAATATTTTGCTATGAAACAAAGAAAAACTAATTGCACCACACAATATTATCTTGATATCTTGAGAATTTTATCTTAAATTATCTAGTTTAATATTGTCTTTGAAACTTTATAAACTGCAATTCGCCAAAATGAAGAAATCACCAAATGGAAATGTCTGCGGTGGCAAGTATTTTTTATGTACATGTTTTTCACAAAATGACAGTAGTAAATACCAAAATAAGGAGAAATATTGAAAATGAGAAGCCATGACATTGAAATATATAAAAAGAAGCACAAAATGCAACCAACTTTTCCTATCCAGGTTAGATATGACTTTGCTGAGGCAGTCACCAAAATAACACACATTATTTAGAGTTACATAATATAAACAAAGTGAAAATCTCAAGGGTCTGTAGCATACTCAATCAATTTCATGGACTCTGTGTAGAGGTCATGAAGGGGGTGGAAAGAGTGTCGGGGAAGGGACATAAATAAAGCATTAGAAATAAACACAAAACATTTTATCATGTAGAAGAAACAAGTGAGCATTCAACTAACTTATATTCATTTTATTTAGACATGAGAAAAATTCTATAATGATTTTAAAAAAAAACAGGGTTATAAGTATTATTTGTTCTAAAGGTGATTATACTGCCTCATGAGACATGAAAATATTGAATAAGAAAGTTTTATGAAAACTATTTTTTTCTGAGAGAAAGTCTCAGTGGAGTTATCTTAAGTGATCATGTTATTAGAGTAAGCATACAAAACATATGATAACAAATATATTCAAGCAAGGGGAAATGCCAAAATAAGATTGTAAGATATGCCTGGAAGAACTTGGAGAATGTTGAGCCTTAATCTATTTGAGGCAGTTCAAATGCAAGCAGGTTCTATACGGCATTAATGAACCAGGGTTTCATTGAAAGATTTTATGATTCTAAGAGATGAAGAAATAGAAACGGAAATCCCACCAGTCTTAAAATCTGCAATGAAGTCTGCCCAGCATGAAATGTTTCACAGGATGGGTTTGGCTACTTTGAAGGAACTTAGCTGTCTTAAAAAGTATTAGGCCACTGCTGCCTCAACTTTTGCCATGGACCAATACCTTATGGGTGTGAGAGTTTAATATAGCTCAGGCCCTTTCAGAGAATAGAGAAATCACCTTGGCTGCTGCCCAGTTTGTAATTCTTGATTTCACATTCCAAGAAGCCTTCAGTTTATAGAAATGAAGAGAACTGCCAGTTCCCTGCAAGCAACTTGGCCAACTTAGCCTGTAGGGTTCCCCCTTAAATGATGCTTCCTTCAATTTGCTTACAAATATTTCTTTAATAGTATGTTACTTCCTCTTGTGGAGTAGGTATTCCCTGTTCTACTGCTCTTCCCATGATGTAAAGGCTCTCTGAGGCATGCATTTGTGGGGAGTTTTTCTTCACTCATGGTTCTTACAGAGGACAGTGGTATTTGCTGGCATAACTTTTGCCTTTAACACCTTCAGAAAATGTGCCTTTTCAAGATTCCCCTACATCACTGATTATCTTAGAGTTTAATGTGTATACAAATAACCGGGGGAGGGGGGATGTTGTTAAAATGCAGATTCAGATATTCAGATCCAGTCAGTCTGGAACTGGGCCTGAGATTCTAGTTTCTAATAAGCTCCCAGGCATGGTGATGCTGCTGCTAATGCTTTGAGTACCAAGACCCAAGTATTAGTAACTAACTTGAGCAAGACATGGAGAGAGATGAAGACAAAGTAGTTGCAGGCAGAGAGAAGAAGAAACTCATTATCCGATTATAAGAAACTGAAGTTCTCTATAAAGACCAGACGACTTAAAGGCCAGTCGATATAAATGTATATATACTTTTTACAACATGAAATACTTTATAATTAAGCATCATTGCCTTGAAGTTAGTGGTTGTAGAGATAAATGTCCCCCGGGGCCAAAGCAACTCCTGGTAAATAGTTTATTTTATAGGGAAAGGCCCAAAAGGAAAGACCATTTCCTTTGTTAGATAATGGAGCTCTGACTTAAAGCCAGATGGGTTGGTACAGAACAATAGGCTTTTGTGGAGGAGTCCTCCCAAATATTTACATTCATTTACTCAGGAAAAAAGTAGAACTTTTATATATAATTTCATGTTAGCTTCCAAGGGCTAAAATCATTTTTATTCTTGGTAAGTTCATTATAGTTAAGATGAAATGTTTAAATTGTTTGTAAAAATAAAATGTGATGCTTCTAATATGCTGTTTAAACATTCTATTAGTATACCATAAAGTGGTAAATATCTCAGATTTTATTATACTACATTGTATCAGACTATATTATATTATATATTAGTTTGTTGTCCTATTGAGTTTTCTGAGAGTTAGTCTCATTCAGGACAAGATTTATGGAGTTTTTTTATTACTAAAGAGTGGTCATAATTTTGTTTTGCTTGACTAGAAGGAAATATAGTCATTGTTTACATATCTAAAATATTATTTCCCTCAACTAGATGTAATGTAGTAATCTGGTTCACCACTTGACCCCAATTTTTCTGAAAATTGATATGCCCAAGTCTTATATTATTTTTTTTTTACTCTTGGATTAGATAGAACTGTGATAAACCTACCCAAATTAAAAAAAAAAAAAAGCCAAATGTTTATTTACCTCTCATTTCATGCTTTCTGAATACATTATTCCTTCATTATATTAGTGTTTGGAGTAAGACTTATTTTTTTAAGACTACTAGAACAATTATTTTGATAGGGCTATTTCAACCCAGTTATTAAAATAGTCAAGAGCCCCAGCTGGTTTGGTTCAGTGGATAGAGTGTTGGCCTGCAGACTGAAGGGTCTTGGGTTCGATTCCAGTTAAGGGCACATGCTGGAGTTGTGGGCTCGATTCTCCAGTAGGGGGTGTGCAGGAGGCAACCGATCAATGATTGTCTCTCATCATTGATGTTTCTATCTCTCTCTCCCTCTTCCTTCCTCTCTAAAATCAATAAATATATATATATATATATATATATATATATATATATATATATATATATTTAAAAATCAAGGTAGGTAGATCACTCAATTTCATGGCAGTATGCTTGATGAGGTAATGGATTAACCTGGAAATTTATATGGACTTTACACACAATTAAAAAAAATAACTCAAAGTGATTTCTGTTTATCATTAATATTTTTCCAATATTTAAATATACTTATATGCTAACAAAACAGAATGTGTTATAATATTTATTCTTATGTAATTTGTGGGGGAAATCTCAAAGGAAAAAAAATAGATAAAAGAAAAAGCAAGCCCCAGCTGGTTTGGCTCAGTGGATAGAGTGTTGGCCTGCAGACTGAAGGGTCCCAGGTTCGATTCCAGTCAAGGGCATGTACCTTGGTTGTGGGCACATCCCCAGTAGGAGGTGTGCAGGAGGCAGCTGATTGATGTTTCTCTCTCATCAATGTTTCTAACTCTTTATCTCTCTCCCTTCCACTCTGTAAAAAATCAATAAAATGTATTTTAAAAAAAGAAAAAGAAAAAGAAAGACTGTATTTTAAATACTTTTACAGATAAAATTGTGCTTTATTTAGAAAGAAAATCACAAATTTCATCAGATTGAGTTCTAAATTCAGAAAAAAAGAGGAGAGGAACCAAGATGGCAGCATAGGTAAACACCGGAATTGCTGCTGGGCACAACTATTTCAAAACTACACCAAAAAGAAAAAACAGACATCACTCAGACCCACAGGACGACTGGCTGAGTGGAAATTCTACAACTAGAAAGAGACTGAGACACAGAGGAGGCGCGAAAATAAAGTGCAGAGGTACAGAGGCGCCTGCTAAGGGGTTCAGGGAAAGGGCTGGCAGCATTTTGTACCGGAGGGAGGCACAAGCTCCTGACGGCTCTGAACTCCAGTTCCAGCCGAGTTACTGGGGACTCAGAATCATACGGGGAGGAGATGGACTGTCTGGCACTGCCTGGCACCGGGACGATCTTCAGAGTGGCTTTCTCTTGGTGGTGCCAAGGGTCACTGGGACCTGATGCCTCTTAGGGCAAGACTGAGAATTGGCCATTGCTGGTTGCTCCACCCTGTAGACTCCCTGAGACATTGCCCCACCTCAGCTGTGTGCAGAGGCTTTTGCATATAAAAGGCTGGGAAGCCCCAGGCAGAAGCTAAAATAGCATCTCCTTGGAGTTCCAAGAGACTGTGTACCCAGTGATCAGGGCAAGGACCACCCAGTCTACAACTCCTCAAACTCATAAGGGACGTACTCAGGGGGCAGACTTAGTGGGCGCCAAAGACTGAAACAAGTCTTGCCCCATAGGGTGTCTCCAGCATAGAAGTTCTCCCACCACAGACACAGCTGATTAAAGCCACTCTGTCAATGCAGGGAAGCAGCCAAAATGCGGAGACAAAGAAACAGGTCACAAGTGACAGAAATGGAGGAAAGCAAATGATAGGATAGTTATAAGGCTTTTCAAGAATATTCTAGAGGCTGTCGATAAATTTAGTGAGACCCTTGAGGATATGAAAAAAGACCAGCTAGAAATTAAGCATACACTGACTGAAATAAAAAATAATGTACAGAATCCAACAGCAGATGAGAGGATTGCAAGAATCAAGTCAAAGATATGAAATAAGGAGCAAAACCCACCCAACTGGAAAAGCCAAAAGAAAAAAGAATCCAAAAATATGAAGATAGTGTAAGGAGTCTCTGGGACAACTTTAAGCATACCAACATCAGAATTATAGGGGTGCCAGAAGAAGAGAGAGAGCAAGATATAGAAAACATATTTGAAGAAATAATGACAGAAAACTTCCCCTACTTGGTGAAAAAAATGGACTTGCAAGTCCAGGAAGCGCAAAGAATCCCAAACAAAAGGTATCTAAGGAGGACCACACCAAGACACATTATAATTAAAATTCCAAGGGCAAAAGACAAGGAGAGAATCTTAAAAGCAGCAAGAGAAAAGCAATCAGTTGCCTACAAGGGGGAACCCATACGTCTATCAGCCGATTTCTCAACAGAAACTTTGCAGGCCAGAAGGGAGTGGCAAGAAATATTCAAAGTGATGAATAGCAAGAACCTACAACCAAGATTACTTTATCCATCAAAGCTATCATTCAGAATTGAAGGTCAGATGAAGTGCTTCACAGACAAGAAATAGCTAAAAGAGTTCAACACCACCCAACCAGTATTATATGAAATGCTGAAAGGTATCCTTTGAGAAGAGGAAGAAGAAGAAAAAGTAAAGATAAAAATTATTAACAACAAATACATATTTATCAACAAGTGAACCTAAAAATCAAGTGAATAAAAAAAGCCTGAAGAACAGAACAAACTGGTGAATAGAATTGAATCAGGGGCATAGAAAGGGAGTGGAATGACAATTCACAGAGGAAAAGGGGTGTTAGGGGTGTGGAAAGAGACTGGACAAAAATTGTACACCTATGGATGAGGACAGTGGGGGGGGTGATAAGGGCAGTTGATAGGGTGGGAACTGGGAGGAGGGGAGCTATGGGGGAAAAAAGAGAAATAACTGTAATAATTTGAACAATAAAGATTAAAAAATAAATTAAATAAAAAAATAAAGATTAAGGAGGAAATTCTCAAATTTAAAAAAAAGAAAAAGAATAATGATAATGATATAGGATGATGGTCTAAAGTTTTGAAAGGAAGATAAATTGTCAACTACTTTGAAAAATCACATTTTATTTTAAGGCAAGAGCATATATCTGTAACTAAACAAGGCCCTTTGTCACACATCGTATTTGAGAATCCTCATACAAAAGTTTGCATTCGTATAAAATTAAGGGATTTTTTTTGTTACCACAGTTTAATTGAAAGGTTTTTAATACTATATAAACCTTTCTGAGGATAAAATAAAAGCTGGTAAAATGGTATATCTCAAAAATTGGATTAAAGCATAGAAAATGGCAAGGCAAGCACCACTCCCTGAAGACCAACACATTGTATGTAGGTTTGGGCTCTTCACAGCCTTGCAGGACCTCATCACTGAATTCACTTCCCAACCCTTGACTTCTTACTTTTTCTGGGTCACATGACTTGCCTTGGCCAATAGAAAGGAGCAGAATTGATGGTGTTGCCATTTCCAAATGTAGGCTTCTAGGAGCCTTGTTTACTTTTCTTTGTCCTGTTGTGTACCTGCTACTTCTTGGATCATGAGAAGGACCTGCCTGGACTAGCCTGTTGGTTCAAACAAGAAAGGAGATGTATGGAGCAGAACCAGCCCAGACCTGCAGTGAGAAGCCGAGCTGCCTGGCCACCTCAGTCTAGCTGAGCCACGCCCCAGCCCACCCAGTTCACAGATCTGTGAGAATAAATGGTTGCTCATTAGAGCCACTGAGTTTTGTAGCAATTTATTGTGCTGAATTACTGTAGCAATAATTGATTGATATGCATTAAAATTCAGTTTTAAAATGTGTTGGAATACATGATGACAAAACATGTTTGTGACACCATCCTTCATTTTTAATTAGCTGTGAAGATTTATCTGCACTAATTTAGTACTTACAGTACCGTCACCAGTTACAACTAAGACATTGAAAAGAATTGTACTTTGTGAAAATTTATCTTTATTGAAAGTATTACAGATGTCCCTTCCCTCCCCTCCCCCATTAACCTTATCCTCTCTACTCCAACCCCTTTCCCAAGCCTTCAGCACACTATTGTCTGTGTCCATTGGTCATACATATAGTATATGTATATCAACTCTTTGGTTAAGTTCTTCCCAATGCCCCCCATTGCCTCTGAGAATCATCATTCTGTTCCATGCTTTCATGTCTCTGGATCTATTTTGTTCGTCAGTGTATTTTGTTCATTAGATTCCATATATAAGTGAGATCATGTGATATTTGTCTTTCTCCGACTGGCTTATTACACTTAGTATAATACTCTCCAGGTTTCTCCATGTTGTCTCAAAGGGTAAGAGATCCTTCTTTTTACAGCTGCACACATTTACACAATGGTACATTCCATTGTGTAGATGTACCACAGCTATTTATGCATTCATCTACTGAAGGACACTTGGGCTGTTCCCATGCCTTAGCTATTAGAAGAAATGCTGCTATGAATATAGGGCTGCATATTTTCTTTCTGATTGGTGTTTCTGCCTTCTTTTGATATATTCCTCAGTGGGATCATTGGGCCAAATGGCAGTACCATGTTTAATTTTTGAGGAGACTCCACATTGTTTTCCATAGTGGTGGTACTAATCTGCATTCAGCAGTGTACTAGGATTCCTTTTTCTCCACATCCTCACCAACAGTTGTTGTATGTTGATTTACTGATGGTAGCCATTCTGGCAGGTGTGAGGTAGTACTGCATTGTCGTTTTAAATTGTATCTTCTCTGATAATTAGTGACATTGAGCATTTTTTCATATGTGTCTTGGCCATTTGTAGGTCATCTTTGGAGAAGTGTCTATTTAGATCCTCTGCCCATTTTTTAAAAAAAATATATTTCATTGATTTTTTACAGAGAGGAAGGGAGAGGGATAGAAAGTTAGAAACATCAATGAGAGAGAGACATCGATCAGCTGCCTCTGGCACACCCCCTATGGGGGATGTGCCTGCAACCAAGCTACATGCCCTTGACCAGAATCAAACCTGGGACCCTTCAGTCCACAGACCGATGCTCTATCCACTGAGCCAAACCGGTCAGGACTGCCCATTTTTTAATTGTTTGTCTTCCATGTTTTGAGTTGTATGAGAACTTTATATATTTTGGAAGGTAACCCCTTGTCAGATATATTGGCAAATATGTTCTCCCATACAGTAAGTGTGATGCTGGTTTCTTTTGCTGTGCCAAAGCTTTTTGTTTTGATGTAGTCCCAATTGTTTATTTTTCTTTGGTTCTCTTGCACAAGGCATGGTATCAGTAAAAATTCTGACATGAGATGCCTATTATTTTGCTGCCTACATTTTCTTCTAAGGTTTTTATGGATTCACAATTTATGTAAGTATTTTATCCATTTTTAGTTTATTCTTGTTTATGGTGTAAGTTGGTGGTCTAGTTCTTTTTGCATGTACCTGTTCAGTTATATCAACACCATTTATTGAAGAGACTGTCTTTACTCCATTGTATGCTTTTGCCTCCTTTGTCAAATATTAATTCAGCATAATAACTTGGGTGACTTCTGGGTTCTCTGTCCTGATCCTTTGATCTGAATGCCTGTTCATTTGCCTATACCAGGCTGATTTTATTATAGTAGCTTTGTAGTATAGCTTGATATCTGGTATTGTGATCCCTCCAACTTTGTTCTTCTTTCTCAAAATTGCTGAGGCTATTTGGGGTCTTTGTGGTTCCATATAAATTTTTGGAATATTTGTTTTAAATCTATGAAAGATGCCACGTGTATTTTACTAGGGATTGCACTGAATCTGTAGATTGCTTTGGGGAGTATGGATATTATAATGTTGCTAATTCTACCAATACATGAACATGGTATATACTTCCATGGGTCTATATCTTCTTCTATCTCTTTTTCAACTTTCTATACTTTTAAGAGTACAGGTCTTTTACCTCTTTGATTAAGTTTATTCCTAAGTATATAAATATTTTTTTGTTGCAATGGTAAATGGGATTGTTGTTGTTTTTTTAGTTTCTTTTTCTGAGAGTTCATTATTGGGGTATAAAAATGTCATTGATTCTGGATGTTAATTTTGTATGCTGCTACGTTGCCGAATTATTTATTAAATTTAGTAGATTTTTTGGTGGAGCCTTCAGGATTTTCTATGTATAATCTCATGTTATCTGTGAATAATGACAGTTTTATATCTATCTTCCCAGTTTGGATGCCTTAAATTTTATGATCATTATAGCTAAGACTTCCAGTATTATATTGAGTAAAAATGGTGTAGGCAGCCAAACCTGTCTTATTCCTGTTCTTAGGTATATTGGTTTTGGGTTTTGCCCATTGAGAATAATGTTGGCTGTAGGTTTGTCATATATGGCTTTTATTATGGTGAAGTAAGATAACTCTATTTCCACTTTGCTGAGTGTTTGAATAAAAAATGGGTATTGGAATTTGTCTCATGTTTTTTCTGCATCTATTGATATGGTCATGTGATTTTTGTCTTTCAATTAGTTTATGTGATGTATCACATTTATTAATTTTCTAATATTGTACCAGCCTTACATCCCAGAATAAATCCCATGTAATCATGGTATATGATCTTTATATATTGTTGCATTCTGTTTGCTAATATTTTGTTGAGGATTTTTTAAAAATATATTTTATTGATTTTCCCCAGAGAGGAAAGGAAGGGATAGAGAGTTGGAAACATCGATGAGAAAGACACATCAATCAGCTGCCTCCTGCACACCTCCTACTGGGGATGTGCCCGCAACTAAGGTACATGCCCTTGGCTAGAATCGAACATGGGATCCTTCAGTCCGCAGGCCAACACTCTATCCACTAAGTCAAACTGGCCAGGGCTTTTTTAACATCTATGTTCATCAGGAATATTGACCTGAAACTCTTTTTCTTTGTAGTGTCTTTATTTGGTTTTGGAATTAGAATAGTGTTGGCTTTGTGAAAAGATGTTGGAAGTGTTCCTTTTTCTTGAATTTTTTGGAATACTTTGAAAAAGATAGGTGTTAGTTCTTTTTTTAATATTTGGTAAAACTCTGTGAAGCCCTCTAGACCAGGGTTTTGTTTACTGGGAATTTTTTTTATTACTGGTTCAATTTCATCTGTTGTTATTTTCCTATTCAGGTTTCCTGATCAATTTTGAAAGATTGTGTTTTTCTAGGAATTTGTCCAGTTTGTACAGGTTGTCCAGCTTATTGGCATAAAGTTTTTCATAGTATCCTATATAATAAAAGGCTTATATGCAAATTGACCAAACAGCAGAACAACTGGTCCCTATTATGCACACTGACCACCAGGGGGCAGACACTCAATGCCCCCTGGTGGTCAGTGCACCAGAAGCCGGGCTTACAGCTGGCGAGTTCAGAGCTTCTCCCACCTCTGCGGCAGAGCTAAGAATGTCCGACTGCCGGTTTAGGACTGCTTACCCACAGGGAGTGGGCCTAAGCCATCAGTCAGACATCCCTGAGAGCTCCTGGATTGCAAGAAGGTGCAGACCAGGCTGAAGGGCCCCGCCCAAAATTCATGAATTTCATGCACCAGACCTCTAGTGTACATAATAAAAGCCTAAGTGGCCATTATGGAGGGATGACTGGTCACTATGATGTGAACTGACCAGGAGGAAGTAGACGCTCAATGCAGGAGCTGCCCTCTGCTAGTCAGTACTCTCCCACAAGGGGAACACTGCTCAGCCAGAAGCCAAGCTTATGGCTGGCGAGCACAGCTGCCATAGCAGAAGCCTCTCCCAACTCCACAGCAGCACTATCGAGCAACAGCAGTAGGTGCAGCAGGCCAGGATGAGTGTGGGCGGCATGGCACCTGTCCCCAATTGGGGCTTCTCCCTGGTCACCTGCCACTTGGTGCACTGCTACATCCCTCAAGGTATTCTGGACTGAGGAGACCCCCCCCCCCACCTCCAGTGTATAAATTTTGTGTGCTGGGCCTCTAGTTTTTTTATAATCCTTTGTATTTCTTAGTGTCAGTTGTTACTCAATTTCTTTTGTTTCTGATATTATTTATTTGGGTTATTTCTGTTTCTTCATGAGTCTGGCTAAAGGTTCATCAATCTTGTTTATCTTTCAAAGAACCAGCTTTTGCTTTCACAGATCTTTTTTTTTTTTTTTTTTTTTTTTTTTTTTTTTTTTTTTTTTTTTTTTTTTTTTTTTTTTTTTTTTGTCTTTATGTCATCTATTTCTGCTCTGATCTTCCTTTGTTTTCTTGTTCATCTCTTCCTAATATTTTAAGTTGTAGGGTTAGATAGTTTATTAGAAATTTGTCTTGGTTTTTGAGGTAAGCCTGTAGTGCTATGTACTTTCCTCTTAGGAATGCTGTTGATGTGTCCCATAGATTTGGGGTTGTTGTGTGTTCATTTTTATTTAATTCCAGGAAGTTTTTTATTTCTTCCTTGATCTTTTTAGTAACCCATTCATTATTTAATAACGTGCTATTTAGCCTCCATTTGTTTGAATGTTTTTGAGTGTTTTTACTATAGTTAATTTTTAATTTTATACCATTGTGCAGGAGGCAACCAATCAATGTGTTTCTATCATATGGATGTTTCTTTCTGTCTTTCTCTCTCTCTCACACTCCCCCTAAAAATCAATGGCAAAAGATTATCAGATGAGGATAAACAAACAAAAAGAAATTCTTTTTTTGTCTTTAACATTTGCCATTTTGATTTGATGTGTCTAGATGTGGGTCTTTTTGTGTTCATCTTGATTGGAACTTTCTGTGTTTTGTGAACTTGAGTGACTTTTTCCTTCATCAGGTTAAAGAAATTTTCTGTCATTTCTTCAAACAGGTTCTCTATTCCTTGCTCATATTGTTCTCCTTCTAATCCCCCTATTAGGTGGATATTGTTATGTTTCATGTCCCACAGCTCACTTAAACTCTCCTCTTGCTTTTTAATTTTTTTTCCAGTTGCTGCTCTAAATGGCTATTTTTTTCTGCCTTGTCTTGTACTTGGATGATCTGGTCTTTCACTTCTTCTACACTACTGTTGAGTCCTGCCAGGGTATCCTTTATTTCAGCTATGTTATTCTTCATTTTTTATTGTTTCCTGTTCATGGTTTCTACCACATATTTCATTCTGGTGTAGTTCTCATTAAGTTCCATTTAGTTTCATAAAGTTTCTTCTAGTTATCACTAAGTTGTTTAAGTACTCTTATAACCATTACCTTGAAATATTTTTTGTTTGTTTGTTAATCTTCACCCAAGGATATTTTCCCAAAGATTTTTAGAGAAAGTTTAAGGGAGGGAAGAAACACAGAGAGTAACATCAATGTGAGAGAGCTACATAAATTGGTAGCCTCCTGCATGCCCCCTGACCAGGGGACCTAGATGTATGCCCTTTACCAGAATCTAACCCAGGACCTTCAGTTCGTGGATCAAGGCTCTATCCACTGTGTCAAACCTGCTAAGGGTACTTTGAATTCTTTATCTGACAAATTGCTTGTCTCTATTTCATTTAGTTCCTTTTCTGGTGATTCTTCCTTTGCTTTCATTTTGGGACTATTTCTTTGTCTCCCCAATTTTGATGTTCTTTTAAATTTGTTTCTATGTTTTAAATCAAACCGTTATTCCTCCAATCTTCATGGAAGGCATTATCTAATAAGTGTTTTTGTGCGACCAGTGGTGCAATCTCTTAGGTCTCTTTAGTTGAGTGCTCTAGGAATGTGCCTTATTTGGGCTCTCCTGTTGTAATTTGATCTTGAATGTTGTTTATACCACTCATGGATGGAATCTCCTCTGAGGCTGGCTGATTATGAGGCTCACCCCTGACCACATTGTGCTAGTTGTTGTGGAGGTGCTGGCTGAACAGGACAAAACACAACAGAACAAAACAAGAAAAAAAACAACAAAAATATACACAAGGCCACTGCAAGAACAATAATAAAAGCAACCACAAAAGAAGAAATAATTAGGAAAGAGAAAAGAGAGCAAGAATGATAGGGAAAAAATACAAGGAAAAACAAAATAGCATGAAAACACAATATGAAAGAGAAGAGAAATAAAATAGCATGAAAATTGAATATGAAAAAGCAGAGATGGAATAAGGAAAATTAGAATAAAGAATAAGAGAAGAAAATGGTATAAAAGAAAAGAGTAAGAAAAAAATTGAAAAGGAAAATAGAGTAGAAAGTAGACCAAAAATAAGAAAAGAAAAACAAAACAAAAATAAATGAGAGAAAAGAAAAAAAAATGAGTAAGAAAAGGGAAGAGAAACATTAGATATATGAAAGAAAAAATTGAAACTATAATAACAACAAATCAATAAAGCAGAAGATAAATATGACACAAAAAGGTAGGAGAAGGAAAGTGAAGTGCTATTCTTCTCAGCAGAGTTCAGTGCCTCCTGGGAACTCCTTTTGAATCCTGTTCCTCTCATGACTGCGGCTGACATTTTGCCTGCCAATTCTTGGCTTCCTGGGAGGTACTTAGGTAGTAACCACTATTGGAAACGCTCCTCTTTGGCTGTCAGCAACTAGTTTGAAGCTTCATGTGACCCACAGTTTGTGTCTGTCTCCACAGGAGTTGGCCATGTGTGGGAGAGGCCAACCTGTAAAGGCAGATTTGTTAGCAGCATGAGACCCAGGGATGGGTCAGCAAACTTCCTCAGATTTCCCATGCTTCACCTCCGCCTCTCTTTGCCTGCCTGCTAGATGTCAATCTTAATCACTCAAAAGGCTGTTTCTGAAAGGGATTTCAGGAGAATTGAGAGCATAGACCCTGGGTCTCCTCTGAGGGGGAGGTGATGTTCAGAATTCAGGGAAAGTGATTGGGTGTTTCCCCATACCAGAGCTACTCCTCTGAGAGTGTTCAGAATATATCCCTGCCCTCAGCTTGGCCGAGATCCCAGTATGCAGTCCAGTGGGATCAGCTGGATACTGCGAAATTCTATCAGCTCTCTATCAAGGTCTTCGAATAGTGGATAGTGGGCTGGACAGCCCCACCCCCAACCTAGTCACTGACGCTCCCTGAGACTGTTTAAACCTGTAGGCTTGGCGTCTCCTTTGTAAAGGTCTTGATGCGCAGCGTGGCAGGCAGGGCTCCTGAGGGTGGGTCCGGCTATTTCACCTAGGGTGGATTTCTTTTTTCTTTTTCTGAGATATGGCTTCTGGGAGGGCCAGTGCCTTAGAAAAATGGCCATTTGGTTTGCAGGGTGCGACTAAATGCAGTTCTCCTGGCCACCTCTTTTCTATGTCACCCGCAATTGTTTCCAACCCCAGCTTAGGCATCTTCAGTCCATACTACTCTCTCTCCACTGGAGCCATGGTTAAATAGCTGCAAATGAAAATCCTGTGCTGTGGATTTAAAAACAAACAATAACAACAACAAAAAAACACTGTGTCTTCATCTCTGATGATTTCCGGTCTCCTCCGAGGCCAGAAGCCCTGCTGTCTTTCATGGCTGGATGTTAGGTAGGCCCCTTTTCTCAGCTATGTTGCTCTAGGTTGTGGAGCCCAGCCTGGGTTCCAGCCTCAGTCTTCTCAGGGAAAACACCGTCTTGTGGCCGAGAGATCCTTCTTCATGCTCAGCCTGCTCCCTGTGGAAACTGCATCATTCCCTCTCATGACCTCACCTTTCCTATGTCTTCAGGTGTTTTCTGTCTTTCCTTGATACAGGTCTCCTCAGCTGGAATGCAGTTGGTAATTCCATGTGAATGTTCCCCAATTTAGTTTGTTGTTGTTGTTTATTTTATTTTATGTTATTTTATTTTTTATTTTCTAAAGATTTATTGTTGAGAGTATTAGAGATATCCCTCATTTTTCACCCTATCGGCCCCCTCCAACCGGTTCTACCCCACCCCAGGCCTTCGAAACCCTATTATCTGTGTCCATAGTTAATGTATGTATGCATATAAGATCTTTGTTTAATCTCTTCCCAACCCTTCATCTCTTTCCCTCTGAGGATCATCAGTCTGTTCCATTTCCATGCCTCTGGTTCTATTTTATTCAAAAGTTTATTCTGTTTGTTAGATTTCTTATTCATTTATTTTGATTTTTAGATTCAATTGTTGATAAATGTGTACTTATTGCCATTTTATTTCCCCCTCCCCCTCCTCCTCCTCCTCCTCCTCCTCCTCCTCCTCCTCCTCTTCTTCTTCTTCTTCTTCTTCTTCTTCTTCTTCTTTTTCTTCTTCTTCTTCTTCTTCCTCCTCTTCTTAAAGAATACCCTTCAATATTTCATGTAATACTGGTTTAGTGGTGATGAACTTCTTTAGATTTTTATTGTCTGTGAAGCTCTTTATCTGACCTTCAATTTTAAGTGATAGCTTTGCTGGGTAGAGTAATCTTGGTTGTAGGTTCTTGCTATTCATCACTTTGAATATTTCTTACCACTCCCTTCTGGCCTGCAAAGTTTCAGTTGAGAAATGAGCTGAAAATTGTATGCTCCCTTGTAGGTCTAACTTAAGGTTACCAGATTTAAAGCGGTACACCATTGACCAGGGGGGTTCTTTTTTTAATTATTATTACTTAAAATATTACAAAGAGTAATCGGGACTTTTTTAAAATGCCGTGGTGCTGGACAAACTGTTAAAAAGCGGGACTGTCCCACCAAAAGTGGGATGTCTGGTCACCTTAGTCTAACTGCTTTTCTCTTGCTGCTTTTAAGATTCTCTCTTTGTCTTTAGCCCTTGGCATTTTGATTATGACGTGTCTTGGTGTGGACCTCTTTTGGTTTCTCTTGTTTGGAACTCTCTGTGCTTCCTAGACTTATAAGTCTATTTCTTTCACTAGGTAGGGGAATTTTTCTGTCATTATTTCTTCAAATAGAAGAAATATCTTGCACACTCTCTTCTCCTTCTGGCACCCCCATAATTCGAATGTTAGTACACTTAAAGTTGTTCCAGAGGCTCCTTACACTATCTTTATGTTTTTGGATTCTTTTTTCTTTTTGCTCTTTGGATTGGGTGTTTTTTGCTTTCTTATATTTCAAATCATTGATTTGATTCTTAGAATCCTCTCTACTGTTGAATCCTTGTAAAGTATTATTTATTTCAGTTGATGTATGTTTAATTTCTGTCTGGTTCTGCTCAAGGGAGAAGAAATTGGGAAAATAAGGAAAGTAATTTTTGACATACTTGTGTCCCTAGCACAAGCTTAGATAAGTTAGAAGGATCTAAAAACAGAGATATTTGTGCCTCCTCCTTCTGGGTAGGGTAGGGCCCATGGAGGTAGTCACTTTCTTGAGTTTTTCTGCACTGTGGCCTGGGTTCATATGGGAGGCTCTACACTGCATTCACATGGGAGGCTCTCTGCCTACCCATTCAGACTCATCAGACTTGCATAAAATCTAAGAGAAAGACAGAAGTAGCAAAAGTTTCTCCAGCTCTAAGGGTCCTGTGGAATAAGCATGAAGGACACTGTAGCAGTGTCGTGAATGAACCAATGACCAAGAACAGAATTATGTACCTATCAGCAGATCCAAGATATACAATCAAAAAGAGCCTCTCCTGCACAGACCCACCCTGGGATTCCTTGGCAATTTGGAGTCTCTGGAATGTAGAGATGCAACCCAACAAAATGGAAGAAAGGAGGAATTTCCTGAGAGGAAGGTTCTGCCACCTGAAGGAATGCAAAGTTGAAAAAGAAATTGAATTCAGGTACAGAAAAAAAGAAAGTTGCATCCCACAAGGAAGCTCGGTAGTATCTATGATGTTTTCCACCTTAAAAAAATCTGAAACAAATAAAGCAAATTTATTATTTGATCAGGCTTGATGGCAGGTGTTCTTTATACTATTTTCTCTCTTAGATGGTGAACTATATTACAATAAAAATAATTTAAAGTAAAATGTATATATTCTAATATTGAATCTGTGAACTGAAATTTGTACTCTTAATTCTTATCTCTTATGAGCTAGGCAATATCTTTAGTGCTTTAAAGCATCCCTGTTGGGTAGATGAAAATTATATTTTTCACTTTACAAATTTATACAGTAGAGCTAACTTTTAAAAAAACTAATATGAAAAGACTACTTTCTTAGCCACTGTGGGGCACAGCCAGAGTGTTTTGGACAGGTTTAAGCCTTGGACTACTGAGAGGGCACAGTCCTCTCATTGCCATGTGCAAGTCCCAACGTGGATGGCAGCGCCCTCCCATCACAATTATAGCCAACAGCCAACAGCTATAATTGTGAGCTTGAGCCTGTGGTCCCAACACATCGCCCCACGTGCCTGAGTGATAGAGCTCAGGTGCATGTAGTGGAGTGGGTTTGAAACTAAATAGAATGTTGTAAACAACTTGATCATGCCCTTACTTTGCCTCTTGGCATCTGCTATAAAATACAGGCACAGCTTGTGGGAGTGGTTGCTGTCTCTCTCCATCAGAGGAGCAGCATCCCACTGAGACTCAGCTTTCACCCTCATGTCTGTCTTTTCTTCACCCTTTCATCACTCTCACTCTGGATCATCCTTTGTGGTTACATTAGGCCTTTGAGTTTGCAAGACTTCCCTGAACTTGTCAGGTTAATGTGTGGGGCCCCTTTTGTTGTCCACACCCCACAAAGCTCTTTAAGAATCGTATACAATAAAGAGGTAATATGCAAATTAACTCTCATGCCCTCACAAGATGGCTGCCTATGACCATCCCTGGTTGGCAGGGAGGTTAGTAAGGGATGACCAAACGACTGAATAGCAGGCTGCATGGGGCAACCAGGCTGGCAGGGAGGCAGTTGGGGCCAACCAGGCCAGCAGGGGGCAGTTAGGAGTGACCAGGCCAGCAGAGGGGGGCAGTTAGAGGTGACCAGGCCAGCAGGGGAGGCAGTTGGGGGCAATTAGGCTGGCATG